>VYZX01005978.1:257316-279374 GCA_013401335.1 Brachypteracias leptosomus | reverse complement strand
TCTGTTGTGCACTGGTGGGGACCCCTGACCTGCAGAAGTGGGAGCACCCATCGTGTCACTGCAGCTTCAGTAACTGTAGAAAGGGGAAACCTGATGGCATCATTTCCCCCTGAGCCTCCTGCTCTGGTTTGTCAGAAACTTGTGCTAATTCGGTTGTAGGGTGGATAATCATTGCATTGTAATGTAAGAACCCATTGTTAGTTAATTATTCCTTTAGGTCTTTCGCTCTTGAAATCTGGTCATACTTAGGCTGCTATTACAGAGAAATTAATATTCAACAACTGGGTTTCTGAAAAAACAATGGAGGAGTAGAGGCAGTTCTGGATTATAGGAGATTAAACCTTTATCTCAAGGAGGTCTTATTTCAAAATTACAACCTTCCTTTTCATTACAGCAATTTTCCCATGACTTTTCTGATGGCAGTTTATTTCAATAATTCCTATGTGTGCACTTTCCAGATGCCACCCTTTGTCAAGACCTCTGTTCATTTATATTAGTCAATCTTTTACCATCCTTTCACTTTTGTCTCCAGGGGTGTATTTCCCACCTCCAGCCTATTACTGAATGATGCCTTTGCTACTGGAGGCTACGAAACCATCCTCATGCCCAGCAGGGCCCAGCTTTGCTGCCTGTTGAGTCACACACACTCTTCCTTACAGTGGCAAGAAAATGCCCTTTAAGAGACAGTAATTTTGACCTCTGCTCCTGTTGATTCATAATTTCTCAGAAACTCCTGTGTTCTCCCAACTGTTTCTAGGAAAAAGAGCTGCTGTGAGCAGCTGGCAGGAGGGGTGGGTTGTTCTGGTGGTCTTTCAGTAGTGACCCCTTGCTCTGCTTTTAGTGCCATGCAGACAGACCTGTAAAATGAATTAGCCAAATGGCAGAAGGACCTTCATCAGTGAGCTTCTGAGCAGTCTGTTTCCAGGTGGGGATGCTCATCATGTAGATCAGGCTCATCCACTGCTTTGTGCTTCCAAAAGAAAAAGAAAAATCATTATGCTTGCTGTGAAATTAAAGGTTATTTGAGTGCATCTCTTATCACTTGTGTTCCTATAACAGAAACCTTTAAACTGTATAACACCAATGTCATCTGTATTCACTAATGAGGTTGCTGCTTGCTACATGTGTCATTACTTTTTCTAATGCTTTATTTTCTAAGAGACCAGAATGTCCCTGGCAACCATTCAAATTGGTATTATGTTGCAAACCCATTGTAAATACAAGGAAGATGATGTCCTATATATATATGTCATTGAGATTAGTTTACTTACGGCCTGAAATAAATGTATGTTAGTTATTAAGACTAACAGTGTATATAGAGGTTAAAAGTCAGCTGAAACTGAGATTGGGAGATCATTTTACAGAAAAAAACATTATGGGAAGGTATAGGAGAACCTGACTCGAAGGATATTGATTGCACAGAACAAATGCTCCCAAGTTAGAATTAAATGTGCTTTTATAAGTTTAACTGACATCCCTGGACATTTCTACTAGTGACACCTGTTAAATATTATAGGACATTTCTTCCACAAAAATAGGGAGATTTGGCCACTTAGGTATTTCAAAAGCAGTGACTTCAAGCCTAGTTTCTAGGAGGTTATTTCTTATTATGGGTTCATGGTGTGTTTCTCCTCTTCCTCTACCTCTTTCTCCTCTAGTTCATTCCCAGCCAGAATATAGTTCTAATAATAAGATATAATAGGTACACTAGGAATAGGATATTCACCCAAGTATCCTTAGCTGAGGAATTTGTACAAAGTGTTTCTAGCTCTGTGAATTTGTGTATGTAAAGCTTATAACTTTAATGATTCAGGAAATGCAGATGAAGTGACTTTTTCCACAGATTAATAAAAAGCTAAGGGGAGAGGTGGTTGCTGGTTTTGGTGCCAGTGAGCCTGTATAACTACATTTTTGATGAGCAGTTTGGTTTTACCTAGTGTAAATTAATCTGTTGTCCAGACCTTTATTTTGACTTTCTAAATTTACAAATCAAAGTTAACTTGAATTAATATTCAGTAGTAAAATAAACTAAGCATTATCCTTCTTGAAATCAGAGTTTGCAACATTTAGGGATTACTTTAGCTGAATTAAAAGCTAACAGTTTCCTATTTCCTGGTTTCCATACATTATTTATATATAAATTTTATATAACACTCTTCTGTGATAATACAGGATGATGAAATAAGAGCAGGAATTAGGCAGAAAAATATAAACCTACAGGGTGATGAAATAAGAGCAGGAACTAGGCAGAAAAATATAAACCAGCACTTACTTGGAGAACAGTGTGGACTGAATACTTGTGTTAGGAGTCCCTCTACATTACATGTGACCTCTGAACTCAGTGTGAATTCAGGAAATAATAAAAAAATGAAATAAGATCTCATTAAAGTACTTTTTTACTATGGAAGTGATGGGGCAGATGAACAGCATCAGGTGCATTTTTAGAAAACCTTTCATTCAATTAGATTTGCAGTAATCATAGAATCTGTGATTTAATATATGGAGAAAATTCTCTCAGTAAATGTTCTTTGCACATCATACACTTAAAAATTAGCGGTTGAACCATCTAACCATAAAAACTAAAAGAGCCCTAATGCCAACTGCAGCACTTTTGAGCTAAATCTCTGCTTTGTTAGCCGGAGTTGTAACTTTTCAATTAAATTCTCTCATCTCTAGGAAGCCAAGGCAGCTGTGGAAGAGACAAGAGCCCTGCGAAGCAGGATTCATCTTGCAGAAGCTGCACAAAGGCAGGCTCGGGGCATGGAGATGGACTATGAAGAAGTCATTCGCCTGCTAGAAGCTGAAATTGTGGAGCTGAAGGCTCAGCTCTCTGATCATTCCGGCCAAACTAAAGTAAGCAAAGCAGTCCCTGTCGTGGTTACCATGGTTTCCTTGCTGTTGTCATGTATCTTGTTTTCATTTTCTTTTCATCTGCTTTCCTAAAGTAGGTCACTGTTTGTCTTGTATTATTCAATAACTGGAATGATGTGGAGTGAAGGGGGTGATGTGGAGTGTGTGAGGCTTCCTTTATCCAGACAGCTTTTGGGCTGGAAAAATAGGAGGTAGAAGTGTATGTGGGTCAGAGGTCAAAATGGCACATCTCAAGCATGAAAGCAGGGAATAGTTTCTGCACTGCAGATACATTCTCTTTAAAGGCTATACATGTACTTGTATGCTTTTGTATTTATGTGAAAATGGCCTTCACGTTGCTGTTCCTGTTAGGCAAATAATAACAATATAAACTCCAGTACAGTTCTTGATTAAATCTAAATTTACTTAAGATAATCATATAAATGCTATTTACACTGTCCTGCCAAAAACCCCACTGTTCTTTTTTTATAATTGAGCCTCATGTTTTAAAACCACTTCATCTCCAGTGAGGCATTTCAAAATGTGCTAAGGAATAAAATATTGGAGGCACTTCTAAATTTTTGCCCATAATTGTAGATGTATCTTCTCCACAGTTTGAACAAGTGCAAGCAGGTTGGCATTTGTGTGTTTACCTTTTCTCATGAAAAATGAATGTGCTTATGAATTGACAAAGAAAACCTACTGAAATGTTGCCTTATTTCATCGTGAGAATTAATTCAATATTACGAGATATTAAAAGGTGAAACTGAGCTCTAAGGTTGCAAAGAAGCAACATAGCAAGTACATGCAGCTCCCAGGGAGGAATTCCTCTCATCTAATTGCAAGTGTGTGTGATGAGATGAATCACACCCTAGAAGTTCTTCTTTCTTAACGTGAGATGCCCCATCTTTTATGTCATGTATTTTTGAAGCCCTGTTTGTTTTCTAGGATTTGGATAAATCTAAAAATATTAAGAAATTCAGAGCAAGGGAGTTGCTTTCTTAGAGATTTCTTTCTGAGATGCTAGCTTGAATTCCTGAAATTGTGAGCGAGCTCTCAAATGTCTGAGCTGAGGTTTGATTCTCTGCATTTCTAATTCAAAAGAAGCAGTATCAAGCAGGTACCAACTCTATGGTGTGCTATTTTGAGCATAAAAGAGTGAGGCCCCTGAGGGCTTACCAGCTCCTTCTCTGGTAGTGGACAGTGAGATTGCCAAAGAAAAGTGTTTTAATCAACAAATTCTTTGACATTCAGCGTGGTTGTGATTCTGCTGCTTTGTGCAGTGTATAGAAGCAAATGTGTGTATTCATTTGCTTCAAGATAATAAGTGGATTTTTGTGGGGTTTTTTCATAAGAGTTTTATAGTAGTTGGTGAGCTTTCAGAAAATGTCACCTACAGTGATGTAGAAGTTTATTTTTAATGATAGTGTGTGCTGCCAGCTCTCTTCTTTCTCAGGCCAGCACCAAATCAGCAATATCCCCTCAGCTTACCTTCAGCTTTTCATCTTTTATTCTTCATCTGTTTGCTCTTCTCCATCTCGAATCAGCCAAGGGAACACAGCACTGAGAGAGAGCTCAGCAAGCTGCCCACACAAGAACTCTCTTCAAACTGATCAGCTCCTTGTTGCTTCTCCCAAACTGCTCAGTTCCTGGTTGATGTAGCTCTGGCCTCACCCACCACCCCAACCACAATCACCTGGGGGCAGTTGGGGCCTCACCCAGGTGGGCCACGTTCTGCCCCTGGGGCTTTGAGGAACCACTTGGGGAACAAAATATGTTGCTGGGTTGACTCATCCACAGGTCAATTCCAACCCAGGGCCCACAGCCCAGGCCCCAGCACTTCATGGTGGTATTTTCTTAAGTTGGGAGAGTATTTTGCCCGTGTACATGTGAAGACTGTACTCGTGGTCCTCTCACACAGACAGTGCCAGGGACTCAAGCTGAAACCTTGAGCCTCCAGAACTCAGTCTGATGGGACTCACATTCTCTGCAGCTGAAGTACAGAGGGATGCATAACACTGGTCAATAGGTTATACAAGTGCAAGTAGAGAAATCCTAGGGGGTCATTTTCTCCAAGATATGCCATAATTACTCTGTTTGCAAAGGATGCAGAGATGCAAATGAGCAGACTGGGTTTGTTCACATGCTGGCTATTTATGCCTCCCTGCTGACAGCTACTGGCACTGTCAGGTTAGTACTTTTGATCCATTCATGAATCAGTTCAAACTATTTCAAGCTTCAGCCCTATCACTGTGGTTAGCTCCCAATTTCAGTTTACCTCTACATCATTTGCCAAAATCCATTGCAGCCTGGGAGCTGATTTCTGACAGATCAGCAGCTGCTTTTTGGAAACGTAGACAAGAGTGTGTGTGTGTGTGTGTGTGTGTTAAACATTTCTGACACCCACTTCAGTTCATCTATGTGAGCCATGGCAGAGAATAATCAGAATAAAAGCCTTAAAATCTCTTGCCCAGGATAACTTCCAAGACTTGAGGAAGAGAGTCACGGTGCTTGACTGCCAGCTGAGGAAATCTGAGTCTGCCAGGAAGACCTTTGAGGTGGCTACTGAAAAGCTGCTACAGTTTGTAGAGGTAACTTTGCCTTTCATTTCTAGCAGTATTTTAGTTGAGAAGCTTTGTGTTGAAGTTTCTGAGGAATAAACAGTAAACTGACAAAAAACTGGTTTGCACAGATCCTTTCATTGCTAGAAATAAAGATGGTAAGTGAACGGATCCATGTAGGAATTTACTTAATCTTTATGTTTTGCTGTGCCCTTAACATATGAAACTGATCAGATAATTTGTTTACACCTAATTTGTCACTAACTCACCAATTTCTGTGAAATTCCCCAGAGGAAAAAGGCAGAAAAAGTAATATTGATAATATTTTGAAATCTCATGAAACAAAAAAGTGTCATTACCATATTTATTTCATTTAAAGGGGTTTTAATATTTGGGGTTTTACTTTTACACTTCTAGCTGGGAGAGACCAGACTATTTAATTACAAATCAAATTCCCCAGACCCAAATAGAATATATTAAAAGGTATTAACTTTTTCACTGTGGTGATTTATAAACTCTTAACTTCTTGACTATGGCCAACAGGTTGTGCATGAAATACTCTCAGACAACTCTACTTCCTCCACAGTGTTAAGGTAATGACATGGCATAATTATTAATATAGAAATGGCAATGTTAATATTGAAAACCTCTACGATTGTTTCAAAGCCTCAAAAAACTGTCTGGTAGCTATTTTTCCTATATTTTTTGGTTGTATGTTTCTGAGTGTCATTTTATTGGAGGAGAGTGAATGGCATGAATTATAGGTTAGACTTTTGGGATACAGCTTCATTAAAAACCTCAGAATTAAATTAAAACAGTTAGTAATTACATAGCTATGGTTGTCTGGATGTTTCTATAAAGTAATTATAATGTCCTAAGGATTAGTTAAAATTGCAAGGAACCCTAACAGTGCTTATAATTTAGTCATTTATGAGATTTGCCCAAGTGATTTTTGCATCATCATTAATCCAGTAACATATAAATGAATTAATGACATGTATATCCATTTAAGTTGTAGTACTTTTCTTGTTGAAAAAGGTACCTAGGAATATTCAACAAGATTTAGAGGAGCCTTTGAACCTTCAGAACATCAGCCTGATTGTGCTTGTATATCTCAGATAGTGTTCCATTATTTATGTAACAGTAAAGCTGTTTGGTCACTGTCCTGCCATATTTTTTCAGTAAAGCTCTCAAGGAAATCAGATCTCTTTAAGTGAGTTAGCTGGAACTTTATTTAAAGAAAAAAGCTGCAGGATGAGATCAACGATTATATTGTAGATGTCAGTGTTCTCATAGGCTGATCCTGAACAATTAAATGCTGTTCCCCTGGCACTGCACAAGAGTGAAGTTGCATGTTTTATAAAGTTCATAGACTTTCTTTTGGTAAACGGGTTAAAGTATGAAACAGAAAGCTAAGGTGACAAACTGACTCCCTAATAGTTTAGAAGATAAGAATTGGGTCCCTTCAAGCAATATAGCTTCTTAAATGCTAATATAGAAATTACTTTTAAATAAGGTACTTTCCTGACATCCACTGAATTCTTTACCCTAGATTTTGAGAGATGAATGTTGTTAGAATTGAACTTTTCTAATACCTTTATTGTGTACTCCTGAGGCAAACTCATCAATTTGGTCGTAGGGATCTTTTTTTCTTCATACACTGAGATCAAAACCAGTCTAGAAACCCAAGTTTGCTTTATTAAAAGTAGCCATTTCTTTTGTAATCTTTGAAATAAACACTTAGTTTTCTTTGTTCTCTTAGTGACAGAAGAACACTGTCTGGCAAAGCACTCCTTGCACGGCTGGGAAGGGTTGGACCCACTGTCACCACAGCTCTTGCAGCAGAAGCCAGAGAACTTGCCAAGTCCGTCCGGGCCATTTTGGAAGTAGATTGTGAGTGTGTGTGTGTTGTGTGTCTGCACATGACACACACAGAAATACTTCCTTTCTTCCATCAAATGTTGTGGCTTGCTAATTTGAAGTAGTGTTTTTCAGTAGTCAAAACGTAGGGGTTGGGTTTTTTTTTTTCAAGTGTGGAAGAGTCGAGGTTCTGTTTGGACTGGGGCTGTGTATAGGTAAGAGGTCCAGAGTCCAGTGTCTTTAGAATGGTGGAAGACCCACAAACATAGGAAAAGGGCTGCTCATAGTAGAGGCTATCCCCTTTTGTTTTTCTAACCCTAATTCTTACCAGAACCTAAACTTACCCTACCCGCAGTCAGAACTGTCTCCTACAGTTGCACTGTTTTCATGTGGTGATCTGGACACTTTTTTGTTGTTGCTTCACCCAGTAGAATTTGTTCTCTGCATTATTTTTTCAATTTGTGCCAAGATGACAGAGCTGCCTTAATTCTGGCTAATTTAGATTTAGTCAGTACTTCTTAGGACTGCTACAGGATGCAGATGAGGAAAAGCTAGTGTCTATCTAGAGTTAGAAGTGGTTTTCCCTATTAATGCCCTTAAAATAATAAGTGTGCTTCCTTCTTAAGTTCAAGCAGATATCCCAGGATGGTTTATTGCATGCATTTCAACACTGTCAAATGGGCATAGTAATAATGACCTTATTAAAGTAAATGGGGTGTATTTTCTAGCTCACCGAAGGTTGTGGAATAAATAATAGAGGGACTCTTAATAGGGAATATATAGAGAAAACAAAGAACAAAAAAATCAATTAAATCTTTGTAACAAACAGTTGTTAGTTTTATACAAATAATTGTTTGAATTATAATGAAGTCATGGAATTTTTTTTGAACATAAATATTCTTCCAGGAACATATATCAGGTATTTCCTCATGTTATTCCTGATAACAAGTATGTTGTTTCATTAACTGTCATTTGAAAATTTCTTCTGTTTGTATTAAGCCACAGAGAGGAGTTTTATTCCTCTTTACTAGCTTTTAATAAGAATACAGTGGTTTAATAAATCAAGCAAATATTTCTTCTGAGGTTGAACCTAGGAGTAGGTAGGTGCTTCTGGAAAGACCTAATAATTCAGAGATACACAATATATTTCATGCTGTTCTAGAAGGGTTGACTGGGCAAGTGATAAGTTCTATGTAAGCTGAAATTAGTCACCCCTTAGAGCAGGAAAGCCAATGGATGGTGCTGGAGACTTCAGTGATTTGTGCCACAGAGCAGATCATTTAGAGAACTCTCAGTAGATTTGATTTTTCTTTTGCTTCTGTTCTTCTGTTTCCCTTCTTTTTGCACAGTCTCTTTGATTTGGGGTTCATCAACAGGCTTTTATCTACCAAAGGCCTCATGAAAGGGGAAATGGAAGTGCAATATTAAAAAGTTATTTGAGTTCTATTAATAGCATTCACCAGTCTTCCAAAAACAACATACCAAGGGCTTTCTGTAGCTCAAGATCATCCTGGTCTAAACATTAGGAGGAAGATGTCAAAAGTGAGCATCACGTGGGATTCTAGAGACTTGGGTTTCTTTGTCTCAAAAGACATCAGCTGAAATTCATTGGTGGGAATATTTCCTTGAATATGACCTTGATTTTGGAGTATAAGCTTCAATAACTCAGTATCTTAAACCACACAGATACAGATCCTTTTCCAAGATGTGAAGGATGCTTCAGGATGGGATTTCTCCAAATTTTTAGAAAAATGAGAGCGTTATTGTTAAGCATTTTTAAATGTGAGTTTTGAAGTCCTTAAGGAAACAAATCCTCCAGAGCTTTTAAATCTTGCAGTTCGTTTGCAAAGAAGACAGATATTTTTATTTAAAATTGCATGTGAACTGGCAGAATAAATCATTCATAGCAGTGGAGGATAGTGCAGGTTCAGTGCTAGTTCAGTGTGCACCTTCAGCAAACTATAATTGGAATACAAAATTATTCCAGAATACATTTTTTGCTGGAAAACTTAAAGCAGAAAATTAATGCCAAAATGAGGACTACGCAGATTTCCAGAATCATGTTAAACTAGCAGAATTTCCTGACTATAATGCTCTGTTTTCATACTGGGATGTCTACAAAATGTTATTCTGTTGAATTTACATGAACATGTATCAAAGTGTCATAATGAAGATTTTCTGGCTGTGGGGAGTGGATGTAGCCTGCAGTTTCCTTTGGAGATACATGTATATCCTCGGGTCATTCACAGAAATCTGTTCCCACTGGTAGAAATTGTGCTTGTTCATGAGCTGTTGCTGCAATAAACTGCCTGCAGTTGGAAATCCAAGCAACTGTGGCTTAGTATATGATTCCTAGTTCAGGTCATCGGAACAGTTGTATATTTTTATTGTATATACCTATAGTTGAGCAGACATGTCAGGTCTAATCCATCTTAGCTGGACTGATTTGCAAAAATAAGTGAGAAATGGCCTGACACATTACAGGAGGTTTTGGCAGGCAGATGAATTACAGTTGACAGTGATTGTTGAATACCCTTTTGACATTTGAGAATTAATTTGGAAAGGGTCTGAATAAATATATTTGTTGAGGAAATGTTTCAAGACATGAAAAGTGTCTTATTTGACATTATTTATGCAACACTTCTTTATTACATCAGTCTATGGAGAAGAAAGCAAAATGAAAGATTAAAAAGTCCTTCAGAAGTGTCCAGAATATTAGAATTAGAGTTGCTGTTGGGACTGAAGAGAATAATAGTGGCCAGGAGAGAAGATAATTGGTTTTCCCCCAGTGATGATGGTAGAGTTCTGTCACATTCAGTTGTTTCTATCACACCACACAGGAAATCGTGCAAGGAAATCTTAGTTCTAAATGCAATCGTGTGGTTGTCAAACACAATAGGTAAGATACATGTTAGAAGGCTCTGGAGCCCCAGCAGGGATCCATTTTATGAACCTGAGAGTTAAAAATAGGCCTGCAGAGAAGGATTTAAAGATTGAACGTCATCCTTCTGAGTTCATTCTGATTTGGAGAGTATTACAGATAGATTTGGGCTCTGACGAGCTTGTGCGTGAGATTAAAGCTTTAAACCTTGCTTGCTTTCTCTCTCTCCCCCTCTCAAAAAAGAGTAGTTAAGGCAGAGTAACTATTTAATAGCACTCAATCTGTAGCCCTCCCTGCCAGATTCTCACTAAAGGTTTCCCATGTGATCTTCAGTTTTCTTGCAGATGGGCTGTCATAAAAAGGGGGCTCTTGTGTGTGTTGCATTTCATAAATATCACCCATCAAATTAAAAAGGTATAATAGATATGATGTTGCAGACTGGAGGTTTTCCTCTTTTCTGGAAAGATGTCACAACATAATAATTTCTTGATGAATACTTAGAGAATTAAAGTTAATGTTTTTGAGATTGCTAAGTGGGTAATGTGTAGCTGGGCAACCATCGTGATAGATTTTACCTTCTAAATGTAACTTCTTGTTCATTATTTGCTGCTCCTTGTACAACATGAAGTAAAGAAGCCCTGACCAAAATACCTTTTTGATTCATGCACAATATATCTGAAAGAAAGTCTGGGTGCAAAGACAAGGTTGTGGAGTGTTCTCACAAAACAAAACTGCTTCCCTTGTTAGAGATCATCCTTGACAACCAGGTCAAAATGACATACTTATGAATTAGCCACACAAACTGTCCTCTCCTCCACAATAGCATGGCATTTGGCCTGAGGGAAGAGCTTTAGAGACGTTCAGTGTATCCCTGAAAATCTCCAAGTAGATGTTGCCTTGTGATAATGCTGCAGATCAGTTTTCAGCTTTGTAGGTTGAGTGACAGCCACGTGAAGTCAGTTTGGCAATTCTTGCAGTGAGGACTCTGTTTTAAAAAAAATATCCCAACTTGTTTTCCAGTGCTTACTACTACAGGGTCCTCAAGATCCAGAAATGCAAATCAGAAAGTAATAAACAGAGTAATCAAGCTCATCTTTTGAAAGATTCATCCTTCATCTTCTTGAAAGACTGTAAGATATTTTTAGGAACTAAGTCTTGAGAGGCCTTTCTGCTTTGTTGAATACAAGCATCTCCTGAAGACATAAAATTACTTTCATCCTACAAAGGATAATAATGCCTCAGTGAAAGAACTGTACCATTTAAAAGTAGTTGCTGGCTGCACTCAGTAGACCATATGGTGCAAATCATGCTAAAAAGAATTGAGAAAGCATTTGCTTCTTTTCTATTATAGAATTAGAGAAGAAATACACTTGATAATGGCCAAAATCTGATTAACCCTGAGACACACTTATCTCTTCATAAAATAACAGGCGATCAGCATTCTGAAATGTGCATAAAGCAGCTTTCAAGTATTTTGACTGCTAATTTCCTCTGCCTCTGAAATTTCTCTCCAAAAATACAATCTTGCTCTTGTTGATATAATCCCAGTCATCAGTATCCACTAAGTGCTATGAAGCCAGCTTCTCTGCTCAGCAGGAACTCAAGCAGTGCATCTTCAACTATTTTTCCCCCATCATGTTGCTTTAATCTGTTGTCAGCCTGGGATGCCAGGCAATCGTGCTGAAGTTCACTAAAATCATCTCCAAATTAATATTGCTTCCAAAAATCCTGCTTACCTTACTGATGTTGATCTTGCTAGCAACAGTAGTCACTTAACATTTGATTATGAAGATCCTACAAGGCAAGAGTTAAGTTGCCCCGTTTTTGTATTAATTTTCCTTGTATGCTGACTATCTGTACAAGGGCAGCTGGTGATCAGCTCCATCACTGCTTGTTCTCTTGGTGGTTAAGTTGCTTTTGATTTTTGGACCACAGACAAAGTCTTACATGTCAGGCATTTAAAACTGAAATCTGGCATCTATCCATTTCTTCAGTTTATTATTATTTTTTTAACTATATTGTGGTCAATTGCCAAAACTCTTCTATATTCAACAAAGTCTTGGTTGTCCCTTCCAATTCTGTTGACAGTGTGGGTGGAACACAAGGTGGAGTAGCAAATAACAATTTTGCTATTTTCAGAAGAGCTAATATTGTTAAGTATTCATATTTCTGCTATTTATTTGCTGCAGCCCTGGTGTGTTTGTTTATTACAACAGAATTAACGCCGTGTACATTATTGCCGTTTGCTCTTGAAATTAAAGATACAACAGGGCTGTAGTTTTGTGCAGTTAATTGGCTGTTGTTCATCAGGAGAGTTGTGAGAAAGTTGACATGTAAGTGTGGGCTGTTCCTCCCCTCCTTTTTGGTTTATGTCTGTGGTTGTAGGGTAGGTAGGCACACCCTAGCTGATGACTTTTGTTCATTGGGCTAGTTAAGATGCTAAAGATGTTAAAGATGCATTTGCAGAGGCTGAATATCAACATACGAGTCTTCTGTTGACCCCAGGAATCCTGGCTGATTGGCAGCCTTGGCTGAAACTCATGCTGCTCTGCCTTTTTTTCTATTTTTAGTATCAGAACATTATTTCCTGCAAGATCATCTCTGTGAGGCCAGTTGTGCACTGGGAGGAGAGCTGCCTTTAATGGTCTCTCAGCTAATAAACCAGAACTGTACCAAGAGCTGCTTGGGAAGGAGCAGCATAATGATAACTAAAGAGCTAACTCTGTGTATTCATTGTTCTGGCAAGGCCATAAATATTTCAGTCAATTACTGCAATCAGAAATAGAAGAGACCTATTAAATTATACAATGTATATCCTGGATGCATCTGGACAGCTTCCCCTTTTAATAGTTTCTGGCTAGCAAAAGAATTAAATCTTAAAATCAGTGCTGAGTGCTTTAAGGAGGTTATGTTTGTCAATGGAACATTTTCTGAGACAGTAGAAAATATTAATTTGGTGAAATTAAAATTCAGTATTCCTTTGAAACTTTCAACAAGTGAGTTTTCCTAAAAGAGAATTTATCAACTTGTTTTATTCAGTGGAAAATTTCAGGTTTTTGCTAGTCCCTGAAGGCTGAAGGTATTTTTCTTCAAAACAAAAAAACTTAATGGGAGGGTAATTTCATTTTTGTAAAGAGTAATAATATTATTAAATGAACTTTTCACTGTTGAATCTTTTCCAAGTTGACATTTTAAAGCAACAACAAAAAAAGATAAATCTCAGAATCATATTGGAAATTTTGGAATATGACTTGATTCTCAGTGGTTCCTCCTTCTTGCAGAATCATACTGAATTTTGAGCTCATGGGGACTGCTGTCTTTTACCACAGAATATTGGCACAGTAGCATCATGGCATTATGCTGGATGTTGTCAGCTTCTCAAGAACAGTGCTCCAAACCCCATTTTTCCTTACACAGGAGCAGGAGTTAGGTGTTAGGTGAGTTCTGAAGGCAACGTGAGCCATAAAACCTTTTCCTTATGTAGCTCAAGCCTCTCCCAGTTTGTCCTGAATTGGGAATTTAGTTACATTCCTGTTTGCTCAGTCTCATAAAGACAAGATAGAGCAAGGCAGGAGCTTCAAGCTGCTGCTGAATGCATCACTTGGTTTAGTCTCTGTGGGGCAGTGGTTTTCTGGTTTCCAGCTCTACTCAACGGAGAACTTGATAGGAGCTGGGAGCAGTTTGTCTTCCAGTTCCACATGTGCTCTGGATTGTAGGTCCCTGCTGGGAGCCACCCACTGGGAGTGAACAGCGGCTGCTGCACAAACTGAGAGTTTGTCCAAAAATTGAAATGAAAGTAGCATGACATTTTAGAGTTATTTTTTATTAACTTGCAGAGTACCCACGTTTATTTAATGATCTCAAAACTTTGCTAATGCAACACAGGAATGTAGTTGGGGAACTGAAATAAAACTTAGTAATTTTTCTTTTACATCTTCAGTGATGTAAACTGAGAATAACCCTTGACTTAATTTTAACTGTTCCAGTGCATAACATCAAATACACATGAGATAACAAGTGGGTCCCTTTTGCCCTGTAGTAGAGACATTGCTGAATCTTTGCCTTGTTCTGAAAATGAGAATGTTTCGTAAAAAAAACTGATAGCTTATCAGCAACTCTTTAGATACACTGCAAAGCAGAGAAGCCCAAAGGTGAACAACTTATGTAGTTTCAGAAATATTGAAATTCAAAGTTGCATAACAGGGAAAATGGTTTCTCTAATCCTCAGGAAAAAAATACCCAAGCATATTTAGTACAATTTTACAAGGACACAGTCTAGAATTTAAAAGCTTATTCTACATAACTATTTACTGCAGCAAGACTTTGAATTTTCTGCAAGACATTTAAATTTCCAATTTTTCCTGCATAGTAAATAAGAATGCAGAGTTGTACTTTTGACAGTGTTCAGGAATTGTAATTCCAAAGGGGAAAATCTATCCAAAAATTTTAAGATGTTTCATTGCAACATCCAAATTGTAGTGACTTCTGTAGCTGAGACCTTTCTGTGAGAGACAGAAATGGAATAAGAAGTTTGTTTGCTTTAATAGCACAGCAGTTCTGGTGTGCCCAGATGGTGTTCCCAATAGCTTCCTGTTACTGATTCCTAGGAAACTGGGGCTTTCCTGGGCTTCCAGAGCCTTTTCTGCTGAACCAGAGGAGAACTGGACATTCCCCAGTTGCTTTTGTACAGCTGGTTATTTGTACCTAGGGGAGTACTTTGCTTTTGTCATTATTGAATTACACCCTATTTATTTCCAACATTTGATCCAGTTAGTCAAGCTCTTACAAAATTCTAATCCTGTTTTTCAATGACATTTCAAAGAAGTGTCTGTTTACAAATGGGTTTAAATCCCGAATTACCCCTGAACTCCCCTTTCTTGGACTAAACCCACGTTCTGATGAATGGGAGTGAGGAATGACATTGTTTTCACCTCACAGGTCTTACTTGGGGTATTGTTACAGGACCTATAAATTAGACCCCACTTGTTTAATTTGGTGTCTGGGAATCAGAGCATTACAGTAATTACGTGCAAGCAGAGAAACCAGATAAAAGCTGACACTAAAAAGGCTGGAATAATTTTATAGTGTGATCAGATAAAAAAAAATAAATATATTTAAAGTATCAATTATGAACAAGCTGCCAGCTAATTTATTGGTGATTGTACATGTGTGTTATTCCTAGTGGTTCACAGCAAGGAAAAAGACAATTCAATGTCTAATGTCTGTATTTAAGACAGTTCTTTAACGTGACCTAGATTTCAGAAATCTGTGGTTGCTGCTAGAAAAACCATTTATTCTCTCTCCATTCACTTACCTTTAATGAGAAAAGATGAGTCAGCTTTGGAATAGGCACTGTCTGTACTGACTTTCAAATCAAAACATTTTAATAATGAAAAACAAGTAAGTGATATTATTATACCTTAAAATGCAGATGAGCTAACAAGATTAGTGCAGTCTCATTAGGTTAATTTGCAGCATCTCTGAAGGAAGACTTCATTAAAGAGCAGACCTTTAGAAGTCTATGGACTCGTTCAGTTCATACTGAGACCCCACTATGAAAAAATTAATTGACTTTGTGCTTCTTCCTATACAAGTTGTAGTTGCTTTTGGTAACTATGGAGACTGAAGTCAAAACTCTCCAGAATGAACAATTTTCCTGGATGGTGAATACTTCCTAAACTGTCCCTCTATTAATTTCTGTTGACATCATGCTTAGAATTTTGGTGTTTTAATCCTTAATTATAGTATGATGTTTTGACGTAAGGGATGAGGAAAAAAATTTCCACATTTTGTAGCATGGAGATGCAAATTGCTCAGAGTCAGAGGAAATGCACAGGTGAGAGGAATGACATTGACCTCATTAATGGCTGTAAATATGTAAAGGGCAAGTGTTGGGAGGATGGAGCCAGGCTCTTCTCAGTGATATCCAGTGACAGGACAAGGGGGCAATGGGTGTAAGCTGGAACAGAGGAGGTTTTGGGTAAAAATAAGGAAAAACTTCTTCATGGTGAGGGTGACAGACACTGGAACAGGCTGCCCAGGGAGGTTGTGGAGGCTCCTTCTCTGGAGACATTCAAAACCCAGCTGGACGTGTTCCTGTGTGACCTGCTCTGGGTGATCCTGCTCTGGTGGGGGGGTTGGACTAGATGATCTCTTGAGGTCCCTTCAACCCCTGACATTCTGTGATTCTGTGAATGGCACCTTGAGGTCTCAGTCCTGGAGCAGAGTCTGTCTCCTGACATCCCTCTGCTGGTGTGCCAGCACCGTTCAGACACAGTCAGCTCGGGAGAGGTGGGTGACCCCATGTCTGTCTGTGGGTCCCTCTCTCTGCACACCAGTCAGGGATCAACTGTCTCATTATTTCAGTACCAAAAAAAAAAAAGCAACAATTCCAGCATGGAGCTGAACTTTTGGAGCTGTGCATACTTTTGTGCAGCTAATGCTGAGTTAATTTTCTGTGGTGACACAACTATGAGTGTCTTGGGAGAGCTGGGTTCACCCTGGTGGGGAGCAGGGGGCACAATCAGCCCTTTGTCTGGGATGTCAATGTATGCCAGAGCTCGCAGTGCTCATCTTGTCAGAGAAGGTTGGGGAGTTTTTCTGTCAGTGCCTTCACTTGTCACAGCTTTTTCACTCTTTTTCAGTAGGTAGGAGTGAGAAGCTGAGGGCTAGCAGAGTTCCTCAGACATATATGGTGCACAAGTGTGATAATTTAAATGGAAAGAAGTACAGAGAGAGCTGATTGCCAAGGATGATATAGGAAGCTTTTTAAAAGTGTCTTTTAAGGAGAATTTGCAAGAGGAAAACCTAATTGCTTGGTGCTTATGAAGGAGACCTAAATGAGGTACAAAATGCATGTAAGTCTCATACTTAGATCTATTAGCCCTTGCCATAAAGCCTATATGTCATTAACTGGGAGATAAGGATGGAGATTTTGCATTAGTGATTGCTACAGGTATTCTGTTTAAATCCTTTGCAGTTAAGGTAAAATTAAGTATGCTAATTTAGCCACATGGTGGATTTTTTTTTTTCCCCTTGGGATTTATGACAAAAAGGGAAAGGTATCTATCCTTGTTTCTAAGAACTTTTGGCATTATTTTTAAAATATGCTGGCTTTAAAGTCGTGTCCTCCTGTAAATAACCTCCTTTTATTTATGTGTAGCTACAGTGGGTTTTCTGACAGCCTAAAAGGATTTCTTCTGTTCATGAATTTTTCCAATTCTCGTTCAAAAGGAAAAAGTATGAGTTTGGTCTGTACTTACTGTGAAATGAGCTCAGCAGAGTAGTTCTGTGTCTCTCAGCTGTAGGTGGTTCAGGCCAGCCCCCTGCACAGTCTAATTTCATCATCACTGCAAAAAAGTAAGATCTTAGTTAGCAAGAAAGGCCCATCATGTAATACTATTGCTTTTTACATCTCAGACAATTTCTGCTGCGTTCTAATTTTAGGCAGTCATTTTAATTTGTTACCAATGAGTTCTTTCTAATTAAACTTATATTTAACAAGCCCCTACGTCAGTGAGCAATGTGAGATGACAGTGATGGAAGTGGGTGGATAACACAATAGGTGGTGACAAGAGGAGTTGATCCAGTAAGGAAAGGAGGAGATGGATGAATTCCGGGACAGAGAAATCAGGGGAGCAGGAGAGTAAGGAAAGTGAGAGAAAAAAAAGATGGTTTAGAGGTGGGCCATGAAGTGAAGTATTCCAGGCTATTCCTAATTACCTAGTCCTGGTGCTGAATGCCCTGTGTGCTTCTGGAATAAGAATGTGTTATTCCAGATTCTTTTTAATCAGCTGAAAGTGGATTCTACCAATTAAGAATAAGAATGTTCCCTAGAGAGTACTTGTATGAATTTAACTTTTTTAACTTGTGTGGTATTTGTGTAGAATTCCCCCTTTATGGATCATTTCTCTAATTTTTTAATGAATAATGTGTTTCCTGACTTCTCTTCAGCAGTTCAAGATTTGTAGGGATAAACAAAATGAATTTCAAAATAACTTGTGCAAGCATTTCTCAAAAATGACTTTGTAAATTGTAGTGTATTCAATCAGTAGTGGAAAAAATAATGTGCTTCTGATCAATCACAGAGACAGCATCGTTTTAACAGACAATACTGGAACACTGTAGAAAATAGCCTGCAATTAATTCATAGAAAGGAATACTTACACTTTTTTTAAAGCTGGATAAGACTGAAAAAAATGCAATGGGGAACATACTTAGCATTTTTAAGAGCACTACCCCCTCTAAGCTCCTAAGGTACCATATTCCTCCTGCTGTGTCACTATTTGAGGCTCTGTTATTTGGGGCCTTTAACATTAAAATAAAGGCAGCATCTTGGAGTTGACAAACTAAAGCAGATGGGAGCCACTAGAGGATAAGGAGCACTGCTCTGGTTGGGTTTTTTTTCTTTTCAGCTTTCTCTGTGAAAGAGGTAGATTTTTAGTTTTCTGATTTTCTGTGTTGCCTCCACCTTATCCACAGATTCTTCAACCACAATGAACAAAAGAATCTGGGGGGGTTGGTCACTGCATTATGTGTTTCCACTGGGCAGCCAGCAGCATTTTAGTAAAGCAGTGTAGGTGAAAAATACAAAAATAATTGTCACGTAATCAGTGTGTTAAACACACTTTAAAAAGAAGATAATAGGAGCCAGTAGATTATACAAAATTCAATGTTTGGTCAGAATGAGCTTGTCTTAAACTCCTCTCTGCTTTTACTGTCCCTTACCTTTGAGAGCTTGTGCTTTCCTGACCTGATGACTACACATATTACACTTATGACTAAAATAGCTGTAAGTTGAAGGGTATATATTTTGGCCTCCTCAAAATCAATTGTTGAACTTCTGTCTGTCAAATGTGTGATATGTGAAAAGGTCTTGTAAGCCAAACGTGATAGATACTGATTGTATCATAACCTTAGTGAAATAAAAAGCTTGGGGTTTTTTCAGTGTAAGTCACTGAGTAATTTCCTGTTTTCTGAAAGGTCACTATTACCAAAATAATAATCATTAACAGCACTTTGAATTCCTTTCACATCAGCATTTAAAGGAAAACAGTTTTCAGCTTTTTTATGCTAAAAGATGCTCCCAGTTTCCCATCAGGAGCTGGTGTAGGTGCTCAGGTTCTAGCCTGTGACAGGAGGTGCTGGTGTGTATCTTCAGCTTTGCCTCTGGGCTAAAAGGAGTTATCCAGAAGTTGATATTTTTTTAATCAGTTACCAGTAGCTTATTTACCTTCCCTGTTCTCACAAAAGTCTGTATCTTGCCCAGAGTTCCTCAGAAGAACAGCTTCTGTTTGGTGAAGCTGACAGCTCAGTATTTCATGTGCTATATTCTTTCCATTCTCTTAAAGAGTCAGTATATTTTATAGTAATATTCCTGTGAAGTATGTACTGCAAGCTCAGTGGCTTCTGCTGTTTCTGTGTAATTGGTTGTACACATTTGATTGCCATCAGCTAAACAGAAGAAAGTATTTTACTGCCCTTGTTAAGTGTGTTGTGCTTATTTTGTACTTTGAGAGCTAACCTCCTGCATGGATAAAAATGAGCAGCAGACTGTTTGCTTCTCATCTTAATCACAGGCAAAATTGCTTGGATCCTACAGTACCTAAAACTTTATTTGAAAGTCTTTATCAGGAAAATATCTAGGTTTGGTTTTTGTTGTATTTCTGAAATTCAGCTTCTGGAAAGGTACATGTTTTAAAGTAGCATTTCAGGAAGATAATTCTTTATCCTCCTGGAAGACAAAAAGCAGCAGCCTCATTGCTCAGATGACTGCAACTCTCAGTCATTTCTGAGGGATTGAAGTGCACAAACTTGGATTTCCTTATTTGTTGGGTAGGAGAGCAGTATGTCTGATCACACGTACCAATTGAAGTCATTCTTATTTCCTTCAATTAGTCAGTTGACTGGTCATTGTTCATGTATTGCAGTTTCTGTGGTATCCATACTGTTTCTAATTAACTGTACCCAGTTATTCACAGGCAAGTATTAGAAGAAAAACATTTGTAACAGTTTGTAATTTCAAAATTACCCTAAAGTTGTTCATATAATCCTTCAGCACGAGAAGCAAACTGTTTTATAACTCTCATTCTAAATTGTAACTTGATACAATGTAATTGTTTTAATAAGAGATGATTGAGTTTGCCGACATAAATAGGTCAATACCTTAGGATTAATAGGAAATGGGAAGACACAAAGTCATCTTTCACCAGGCCCTGAATATCCAGAATAAGAGAAATATTTTTCCTGAAGCATGGTTTCTAGGAACAGGACTGAAGGGAGACAAACCAGTCTGCCAGCCATACTCAAAATTAGCATAGATTTCAGCTGCTAGTATGTCCCAGATGTCTCCACTTGAAAACTGCTTACCCCATCTTTGTTTTATTAAATTACCAAGAACAAAAGAAAAAGAACAATTTCTTTTAAATAGACTTTGATATGTGAGAGAAAGGAATGGAATGTCCCCTTAGCTGAGTATTATTCATAAAATGAAACACATTTGTTTGTGGGAAGAGCACTTAAAGTGGTCTAAAGTGGCACACAGGCAAATGCCAGGAGTGCAGACTCGCTTCTGAAAGCTGCTTTTCTGAACCTGAGTTTTTATACTGCATTCACAAATAAGCAGTAAAATACAGTACATATGATTGACAGCCTCAAAAAAATAAAGGGCCATTTTATGTTTGCAGCCCATTGGACCCACTCAACAACCAAGGTGGATATTTCTCCACAAGGTTTTGCTTTAGCTGTGTCAGGTTGCACAGCTCACAGAGGAATTCCTCTGCAGGTCTCACATCATATGATACCTCTAGTCTTGTATCTGATATCCCCATGTTCCAGTAGCACTCAAGAGTCCAAGACCAGGTAACTTAGATCCAGCAAGGCAGATCTTCAGCTTTCCATCCTCTTTGCATTGCCTGGATAGGTCAAAGAGAAGAGCCTAAAGCTCTGGAGATCTTAACTAAGACATTTTTCAAATTGCTGGAGCCACATGAGGAAGGTTTAAATGTTGGTAAGAGCTGAATTGGTGGATAGTGAAAAGAGATCAGAATTCAAAACCTTATATATCAAGTGATGGAGAAAACTGTTTATAATGTACATTAGCAAATCTTGTATATCAGAAGTACTGTTAGCNAGCTAGTTCATGCTTTCTAAAAAATTTAAAAAAAAATTAAAATTAAATGATTAAATAATTAAAAAATAATTTTAAAATATGTATAACTGGAAAAGTCAAGCTAGGTAGAAGGGTATGTTAAAAAAGACAACCTTATTTCTATTGATTGTCAGAGACTGTGTTCATTGTGAGTACTTGTACTATGTGAATTCCAGATATGTGTTATATCCCTTAAGCTTGATACTTCATATTAATTCCAGGTGAGGTGATTTAATGATTGTTGAGCCCTATCAGGAAATGAATTGTAGCCAGACACCTTCTTCATGGTCCATGACAAAGCTGTGAACACTGCTGGGAATAAGTTTATGCTTCATAAAAGTGTTGTTGAGGTGAGATTAGCACCTCTGGTGGGCACCTATCCCTGAGCAGGCTTTTCAAATTCATCAGTGATGTTTGTGTCACTGCTTGTAATGGGAGCAGGGGTTTGAAGCCTGGCCTTAAGGCCAAGATGAAGCACTTAGGACATACTTATCCTGAAGCATCTAAATAGTCCCACTTTGACCTAATCTAGATAGAATCCCAGCAAACAGTAAATTTTTGAACAATTCTTACTATAGTCCTTAAATTTCTCATGTCCTTTGAGTAATTTTGTCAGAAAATAAGAAAAATAAAACATATTTGGACTGAGGTATTTAGATATTAGGGAAATAAGTGTCAGTTTTGAGACAACTGAATATTCATGCTACAGTATCTGGTTTTTTTAGGTTCATTTGCTGATCTCCACATTTCTTTTGCT
>VYZX01005978.1:182577-246703 GCA_013401335.1 Brachypteracias leptosomus | reverse complement strand
CCCACTGTGTTCACCTTTAACATATGGCAGCTCTGTATCATGAGGCTGGCACCTAAAATTAGGTAGGGCCTTGCTATTCTCCCTCCCACTCCCACCCACCCCTTGCATATGTGTACAGTTTGTAAGGACCAGCTGTGAATTTTGCCCCTGTAAACACTGTTTTTCTAGCATTTTAGGACGAGGTTCCAACTATTCCACATTAACTGTTATTTTCCTCAAGAACATTTCCCTTAAATTAAATTTTCCTGGAAGACAAGTAAAAGTTCCCAGATATTTTAAACTTTTGGGATCTTTTCCCTTAGATGTATTAGGGCCTGTGATATTTTCTGTCTTATACCAAAGGGGAAACAGTAATATTTGATTTAGGTTATCTTTCAGCAGTTTCTCTAAAAATCAGAAGTGGTGTGTGCTTCAGGGTGACAAAGTAGGCAATGAATATGCCTTCTTTGAAAGGTATAGAATTTGGCTTGTGTTAAGTAGGAGCCTAAAGTCAATACTTGTAAAATACAGATAAATAAAATCACCCATGACGTGTGCTGGGAGCTTTTGAAGTCATTCCTTTGAAATCAGGTTTCCACTTTGAAAGGCAACACATCATACTTATATATTTCATAATATTCTCTTTGATTTTGCTGGGGAAGGAGTCATTAATTTCACTGAGAGCTGGGCATTCAGAGGAACTGTTCAGGATTTGATGACTGAACTAAGAATAGCAAAGCATGTGTGATAGATGAACAACTTCTGTAGTATAAACATGGTTTACAGTGCTAGAGTGAAAGGTATCATCACAGAGGGAAAATAAATCACAGTTGATTTTACATGCTGGATGTTGAATTGGAAAAACAAAGCTGTTCCTTTGACTGATCAGTGTGCTCTACACATTTCTGCTGCATTTTAAAGGAAGAATCCAAATCCCAGTGTGCTGAGGTGTGTTCAGCTTCACCTCTGCTGCCCTGTTCCAGTCTATTACAATACACCTGTGGGCTAGCTAAGCAGTGGTTGGAGTGGCCTTTCCTAGAAGATAACAAGTTCAATAAAGTTCAAATCGTAGCAGAACTGATCTAGAAGTAAACTTTTGTATGTTCAGCACAGGTTTCAGTGAGTTCAGAGCAGCAAACTAAGAGAAACCATGATCTGCTGTATGAGCATCCAGTTGAAACCCCCCCCAGATTGCATCCAGCACCAGCTCTGCTCCCAGCTCCTGTACAGCACTAGGCACCAAAATTATCCCCTATCAAAATGATCATTGTAGTTGTCCCCATCTTAACTTTGATGTTTTGTGGGTAGGAACGAGTGTTTTGAGGCATGGAGAGCTCTCTGTTTTCACTGAGTTCAAAGGAAGATGCAATTTCTTTGCATCTCTTAAAATTGGACCTTTCTTATTTTACATGTCACTCAAACATGAGGTTGCTTTTGAAAATGTTTCCTTTTACCTCTCAGCCTCGAGTCCTCCTGTCTGAAAACAGAGGAAGGAATAGCTACACAGTCACAAGAAGTTGCAAATATTTAAATAAAACTAGCTGAGCACTAAGCTCAACATCAGTTCAAACCCTTTCAGATGTAACCGTATGATTTGGGGTAATATTGACATTTTTCGTTTTGATTTTTAGGTAACCAGCTTGAGATATCTCAAGAAAACTACTCTTTATTTATAGAGTGTTAACATCTGAAGTAGATGACTCTGCTGTGTCTCAAGTTGGTCACCAGGAATAAATACATCCAGAAGTAAAAGTCCTCTTCTGAGACTTGTACCTCCAAGTCATTCTTTGTTCACAGACGCTGCTGAATGAACAAAGACTTGTTATTAAAAGACCAACAGTGATTCAGTGTAAGACATTTTGCTAACTAAAAGCTCATGAAGACTTACAGATAGCCTGGATAAGATGAAAATTCCCAATTATTTCTCAGGTTTAGAAATGGTTTCTTGCCAGGTATTTGGGTTGCAGGCAGTTCAGTTTCTCTGGTTTTCACGGAAACCATTTTGCATGACTATAAGGAAAATAATCTCAGATGTAAAACTAGGAAACTTGGCATTGGATTTTATGATAACATGAGCTTGTAATACAAGAATGTTAAGACCTTAAGCTGCTTTTGGTTGGGCAATTTTTTTTTTCCTGAGAGGTTGTTTGTTTTTAGATATCAAGAACCAAGATGGAGAAACATTCTTTCAGCTCCACAGATACTGTTTGCTCTGCCCAGGTTCTGGCCTGTCCTATAAACCTCTTAAAACCTTTTCTCTGAGAAAATACATGAAGGTGGAGTTATTTTTATTTTTGTTACCTCTGCTGGGTAATTTTCCTCTTACACTGATGTGACCAAAGGTCTCACCCATCTAGTTGCATCTACGAGTAGGACTGGAAATGTGAACGTTCAGACTCCTACTAAATTCTCCTTTGTTCAGGCAGGATTTGGCACTTGCAGTAAGTCATGTTCACAGCTCTACACTGTTGGCTCTCCTGAGATCTCCCTGGGTTTGGGAGGAGCTCCCAGAAGCAGAACAAGGCACAGCAAGGGTTTTTCAGTGTGTGCTCCAGCTGAAGCATTGGCCTGAGGCATCACTCCAGCTTTATTTCATTTTAGTACACATGTAGTTTAAACATAAGCCTTGAGCATGCTCTGATGCACTGGCAAATAAACTGCACCAGGATTTGTGTGATGTTCACTTAGAGACACAGGGTTGGGAGCAACTGCATATATTAAACCAGTGCTGTTAGAGGAATACCAGTCAGCTAATACTGGGGTGAAAGAGATTTCAGGTAGTGCTTTAAAACTGTGAAAAGTTTGCATATCCTGTCACTCAAACCCTTGGGCTTATTCAGCCTTGGCTCAGATCCTACTGTTATTACTGGTTTTATTTTAGATTGGGCCATTTGTTTATTGTTGACAATTTTTAATGATGCTATTTAGCTGTATAAATCTTCTTCCTAGTGATTGCTGCCTTCTGAAATTGCTCATAGATTTTTCTTAGTAGACAAGTGTTTAATCAGTTTAATCAAGGAATAAATAGCAAGACTGTCTTCTGGGGTTTCACTTTATATCCCTCAATCTTTAATTAATACTCAGGCAAAATCTGTGATCCCTGAGGGAAATGCAGGGAACATTAATGGCGCCGTAGGACACAGTTCCATGAGGTGACAAGTGCTCTCAATCCTATTAGAGCCAATAAAAGTTAAGGTCACTGCCATCCTCCAGGGCCTGCCCAGCATCACCTGGGGTACTGTTCTCTGTTGAATGTTCCTGTTGAAGTGTTGTCTTGAAAGAAGGTACAGTCTGAAACCAATTTGAACAAAAAGGGGAAGGGAAAAAAAGAACGTTTAATTTCAAATAATCTGATTTTGATAAATACAATGCAAAACCTCTTCCCAGCCTGCCTGTAGGTTCCATGTCTGGAAACTGCCTTCATTAGATGCCCTCAGGATGGATTGATGGTTATACTGGCATCAGCATCACTCAGTTGTTTTATTTTGTTCTAATTGCTTATCTGCTACATTAAAATGCTTTAGTTACAGTTCAGAATAAGTTCTTACTTGCAGATCCTCCCAGGATTTGCTCTTCAAAATAGCAGGAGTTTTCCATTGCTTGCCTTGGTGTATCCCCTTACAGCACAACATCTGCTCTCCAACCCCTGGCATTTTCAGAGGGGATACCAAACGTGACAGAGAGCGTGGCAGGCTCTGCAGGCTTGTTTCATGATAGACATTGGTGTCAAAGAAACAACATTTGATAACAATTTTAAATTCACAGGGGACAACAGGGAAGTGTTCAAAGCACTGGCTCTTGAAAGGTGAGAAATAGTTCTGCAGTCCTAAATAGAATCAGAAATGTGTTCACAGTGTCAGGTGCAGCACCAGTAACTACACGTTGTATTCAATCTGGTTGTAAAGTGATTTAGAAACACTGTCAGGCAGCAGAATTAGCACATTTCCAGCATTTTGGCCATCCTGTGTTCCAAATCTTGCTGTATACTCTTTATCTGAGCTCCACATTCATGGGAGGGGGCCGGGCTATAATGGGAAGGTCTGCTATTGCCATCATCCTATGGTCTGCCTTCAGGAGCAGCAGCAGCTCCCTGGTACTCCCTTAGATGCTCCATTGCCACCTGCTGGCATGAGGAAGGGTAATTCTGTCCCACCCTACCAAGACATGAAGGTCTTCAAGGTGTGTGGTGCAAGCTGGGACTACCTCCTTTTTGTGCAGGATCTGGTTTTGATGGTGTATCTTCATGTCATGGAGTGTTTCAGAAGGTGCATAAGGAATGTTGATTGTGGGCCAAGAGATTTGCATTAGCAAGTTAGAGAGAAGTATGAGTGAAACAGAGATGACAGAGCTGGGTATATTCTCAAAGGTGCAGGATTTGGGTTTTAGAAAGAAAAGGGATCTTTGCAAAGCAGAAGGCTGTTCTGAGCACAAGGAATGGAAAGGCCCAGCAAAAAAAGACAAAGGCAAAGCTGTGTGTAGTCCAGCAAGGACCCACACAGGCAGATTCTGTGCAAGAACAAGCAGGGAAGGTGATACAACCTCTAGATGAAGGATTACATTTCAGGATCTTCATTCAGTGGCTTTGTGCTTTATTTCCCTGTTGCTCTGCCCCTCGTTAGCCTCCAACCCACCCCTGCGTGGGGGCCGGTGAGCTCGTGTGTAGCAAAGGCAGGTGGTCTCCCATGTTGGCAGTCACAGAGCAGATGACACGTCCTCCTTTCACAGCACCTCCAGAACACCCCACTGGGATAGGTATGTAAGTCTAACAACTAAAAAAGCACATAGGGACTGTATTTCTGGGTAGTATAGAGTGTGTTCCCATCCAGCCCATTGCACCTACCTCTAGCAGTTTCTTTTTTTAATGATTATTTCAATGACAGCAGTGAAAGCACTGAAGGGCACAGTTCCCTGTGTCCCAGCCTTAGGGCTCTCAGCAGACAGCCCCAAAAAACAGCAGAATTGTGCACAGACCAGTAAAAGCTCCATCAAGTATCAACACCCTTTAGCTGAGTGAGCATTGTTGCATTTTAAAGGGGTACTGAAGTTTAGGAAATCAGAAAAGATAAGACTAGAAGTTTAGCACATTTACTACTATGGGTTAAATAGATATAAGTTATGGAGTATGTTCATTTAGGGTGGAAAAAAGCTACGTTGGGGTTTGAGTTATTTGACAGGAGCAGAGTTCTGCTTTCACTTTCATCCTCAATCCTGCTCGGTTTGGTAGAGAATCCCAGGGTTCATGTGAGGCCAGAATTTGACTTTCCAAGTTCAGATACAACTAAATCCTATTTGGCCCCTAATCAGTAATGGCCTCTATTCATTATGAGAGTTTGACTGATTAATTGTTTAAAGCTGCATCTTGTCTCCTGAACAGATCTCAAACAAATGGGTCTTGCACAGGGTTGCTCCTTTTAAAGCTAAGTAGCCCTGGTGCACTGGAAAGATTCCACCAGGTGTTGTGGATGTCATCCCATCTCAAAAGGCAGAAAAACAACCAACTGGCAAAAATATCACCTGGCTGCTCTGCAGCCCAGCACCCTGCAGGGACCTACAGCCATGGTGGTGTCTGCAAGGCTCCTCCTGACTCCTGCTGGGCTCCAGAGCTTGGCCCTAGTTGGAGAATACAAATTAAGGTGAAAAGCTTATCTTGAAAATGCTCAAATTCTCACAAAGGTGTGGACTTTTTTTTTCCTCATTAGTTTTTCTTTGCATTTTTCTTTAAATGATTCTTTTCTTAAAAGATTCCCTTAAGTTCTCCTTTTAAAAGAAACCATTTTCTAGGCAAAGAAGTAAGAGCCATAAAGAGGGTAATTATAATGGTATTTGAAATAATTCTCTACCATTCCTTTGCCAAAAAAAAATCCCTATGTTCTCATGTTTTGTTTTTCCAAGCTCTAAAATTTGTTCTGCAATTTACTAATGTTAAAAAGACAGAATAAGCTACTGACATATTTCCAGATCAAATGTTTCTGTTTTCTAGCAAGAAATTTGGCTACCCTCCGCTAGCAATGACTTGTTTGAAAACCTAAAAATCTTTAAATATTGTTAATTGCTCTGAAAATGTGAAATTAATCTTTTGAACGGGGACATTTGCAAATGGGAAACATTTCCTATTTAGAATTTGTAATGCTGGCTTTCCAAATATTCCTTTAATATTCCAAACAGCTTCATTAATTAAGCAAAACCTGGAGGTAGATTTGAATTCCCTCTCACTTTTATTGCTGGCCCTAACACACAAATCAGAGAGGATGTATTTCTAATACAAGAATGTTCTGCAAACCAGTAAATCTGGGATTATCTCTTCGGACTGATTATGTCAAAGCTCTTTAGCCACAGCACTTTTGGAGAGCTAAAAATAAATAGCAGGGGGGGGTTTATACATTTATTCTGTACCTAAATAATCTGTGCGTATCGTATGTGTCTGTCTACAGTGTGAGGCATGGTATCTGGACTTAATGTTTATTTATAAGAGTTCTTTTCCTAGTAAGGATTTTGGCAGAGGGTTTAAAACAAACTGTCCTAGTAGACGTGTTCAGGAGATAAAGTCTAGTGCAAGTTGAAAAGATCTGAGTTAAATCAGCAGCATTCCCAGCAGATTGACATTGGAGCAGAATTTGGCCCTGTGTGTTTTGAAAAGGGATGAAAACTGGTTCTTTCTACCAATGATTAACAAGGTTACACCATTGAATGTAGAAAATTGTAATCCTCATTTCAGGGCCACAATTCTGCACTACTAAAGATCTGGAGAATTTTTGCATTTACTTTGTATGAGAGCAAAATCAAGTTCTCAGAGCAGATAGGAGGAAATCAGGCGTGCTTGCATTTGCCTCCTGGCCATGAAGTATGTAGGAGGAAAAGCTGCTGAAGAATAAACACTTTACAAAGAATTTTTTAGCTGCTTATATCAAAAATCCATGAATTTTCCATGTAATTCTTGTGCTCCTCTGCAGTTTCTCCTGTTGCACAGGGTTGATGCTGCTTGCTCACGAGAAGATAGAGCTACAGATTTAGGTACACAGCAGGTCAAGGCATGCAACTTGGGCAAGTCAAATGGGAAAAAATGAAATTTTAAAATCATTTTGTTCTTATTTAAATGCAGTAATAGATTGCTGAGAAATGGCTTGATAAAAACAGGCAATATAAACACTTAAAATAGTACTACAGGTAATAAATCTTGCCTTGGCAGAGCTGGAATGGATGGAATCCAGTTCATTCAGCTCCCAAGACTCTGCAGGTACTGGAAGGAGTTCTGTGTCACTATACAAATAAGTGAAATCACAGCTGACACTATGATTTACAGTGCTATCTTCAGTATTAAGCCATATTGACTGAAGTTTTTAATTGAAAAAACAAAAATAGGGCATTTCCTGACATTATTGAAAACATTGCAGAAAACTACAGCATTATTTACAAATACAATACATTATATTTACAAATATATTCATAGTATAAGTATGAATACATATGTTTCCTTGTGTTGTGGAGTAATAGGAGTGACATTCTTGATTAGACAGATTTTATTCACAAAATATAGTAAAAGGACTCTCTTCATAGTTGGCTGTTGTCTGACTTTCACTGGAAACTTTTGGAAAGTTGTTCTTATTCCTAGTAAAAATAGTACACTCACTTTCTGAGAATGAAGTTATGATGGTACTTGAAATGGTCAGTATCTGCTGTGTTGTATTTTCTGTAGCTACATGTTGTTCAGTTAAACTTGTGTTTTAACTCCTGTGAAGCTGATCCCTGCATCTCCAGCAAGGTGATGCATGTTTGTAACATACTTGGGAAGCTGTGGCTGAAAAAATCCACTTGTGAATTGATTTTACACATAACTGAAGCTTTTGGTTTTGTGGGTTTTTTAAGAATAAGAACTGAGAATAGGGCCTTTATTTTCTGCACTTTGTTTTTCCTGCTTGGCCCTTACTCAGGTGTTGCTTCAGCTGAAGCAGTGGCTGAATTCACTGATTACCAGTTCAGAGACAGGTTAATCTATTTGTGCAGCTCACAGTGTGATTTACGGTAGCATCATATTCACCTCTTGGTGAACACTGGTGTTGTCCCCATCGTATCCAAGTTATTCTGAGCTCAATATACTCAGCTGGAAGGTGTGACTATAAGATCAGATCATAGCACAATCGTGTTGGCTGCATTAGTGATCCCCATGCTTGGTATAGTGGAACATTCCTACTTTAACATAGCAATTTCCATAATGGAATATTCAAGAATATTCTTGAAGGCTCAAAGACGAAATCTGTTTTCACTTGCAAAGGTTAATCTGGAGTAGTTCCACCATGGCACTTCATATTTAATTAAACCAATGCACCTGAAAGGTGATTATCAGCAGGGGCTTTAGGCACACACTGTGTCAGAAGCTGTGAGAAGAGCTGCTTGTCTTTTCTGGTGTATATATACACACAGTATTTTTCAGCCCGTTCCTGTAATGAACTTACATGACAAAATTCATCTTTGCACTGACTTGACTATAAAAACTGTGAATTTATTAGCAAGATTTTTTTTTAAAGTGGAAAGAAGCTATTTCCTTTACCAAGAACACCCTATTCCAGAAGGGAGAAGAGGCTGTGTCCTGCCCACACACAGTATGGCTAGCATGCATGCCACCAGCCCCAAGGTGGAGTGTTCTCACCCACAAGCAGCCAGCCCATTCCATTTATCTGTCCATACTAAGCCTTGGTCAGGTTCTTTCCATTCATACAGAAGCTTACCAGAACCTCTAAAGCAGCTTAGACTGCAGGTCAAGTGTGGGGTTGAAGCCTTAAAAATTAGTCCTGCCTCCCTTTTATTACATGTGTAAAGGCTGTGGGAGCACGTCCAGGATTTGGTCTAGAGGGCATGTAAAGAACATCCTTTTTTGGATTTATTCATCAACCTTTTTCTGCAAGAAGAAGAATGACTTAACGAGAATATTAGTTTATGTTTCAACAAACTGGGAGTATTTCTATGATGTGATTCCATGTTTGGTCAACTTCTTCTTGCCCACTGTACCTCAGGCTTTATCTGGGGTGATGGCAATGTTAATACCTTGCTGGAGTTTTGTAAGACTTTGCTAGGCTACACTGTTGCTAGGTTAATTGTCTGCAGCTCTATTAATTAACAGGAGATATCACTGGTCTGTATCAGGAGTCTTTTACAAAACCCATTCTCTCTAATGTATGGAGAAATGGGACCTTCACTCCCAAGTTCTAGCACCCAGAAGACTCCACACTTGTTTGGTAAAAATCTCATAGTTAGGAAGAAAAAGAGAATTCTGTGTTTGAAAGTGTTGCAATGATCACTACAGCTCCAGACTCCACCTGGTATTTATCATGTTGAGATTGGAAGAGCTCTTTTGGGTTGCTAATGGCCTTTCTTGTTTCTCTTTAGCCACGTGACACAGACAACGTCCTGGATCCACCCCGTAACAAGCGCTCTGAGCTTGCTCTGCTCTGAGGATGATGAGGATGCAATAAGAGAGCTTCCTGGGTTGAAGAGCTGAGGACATCTCCTGACAGACAGTAGTTTGTCTAGTTCTCATACATTAGTGAGAAGATGCACACTTTGTAATCCACACACTTTCCACTCTAATGTAATAGTTCCTGGTGGTGTTTTTCCCCTTCAAGTCAGAGGAAGTTCTGCCGGTTTTTAGTGGGTTATCAATGGGTGCTACAAAAGATGCAGGCACTGCATAGGTGTCCCTTCAGTCCTTCATCTGTCCCAGTTTGGTGTGCAGGGATCAGTCTCATCTTAGGTTGTTTGCTGACTTCTTATTGGCATAACTCCCCTGACCTGAAGTGAGATTTCCACAGCTTTGACCAGCATGAGGGTCAAGATGGGGCCATTGGTTCTATTTTCCCATGGTAGGTTCCAGCTGATGGTTGCCTGAAAGATGCAAGGTGAGGTTTTTCCTTTTTTGAACCAATGCTTGTGAGCGTAATGTAGATGCCTTTTCTTTAACTACTGAAAATGTTTATTTTTATGAAAAAAATTTGCAAATAAGTTTTACTACTAGAAATTAAGCGAATTATTACAAGTGTCGGAGCCTTGATGACATTTAAAAGAAATACTTTATTAAGATTGGTGGTTGAGCTTTAGAAAATTGAGTTTTTGATAAGTTGTCAAGTAAAAAGAAACAATTTTGGTAGAGGACACCATCCTCTGTCAACAATGTGAGGCAAGAATGAAAATTATTCTACTTTTGTACTCTGCTAAACCGATACATACATGCATCAAATACTTCAGTGGAAGCTGTGAAGTTTCAAGTACAATGAAACCTGTGAAACCACCTCCAGGATCAGCAGAAATCAGTCACCTCCTCAAAGTTGGTCTTTAAGTAGAACAAAATCACTTAGTACACATTGGTGATGATTTAAAGAGGATAAAGAAAATGACGGGGTGTGCAGGCTAATGAACAGGCTTCACTGTACCTCAATAGCACAGGATATTTTAAATCTCATTATTCACAGCACAATGTATGATGTCAGCTTTGTCAAATACAGGATTCTTTGCTATTTCTCTTTATATATGTGTCCGTATGTGAACAATATATGGTAGATGTTGACTAATGAATGAAAGACCTGAAACTGCAGCAGCACTGCTGAATGCACCAAAGGGGAGCCCTATCTCTGACCTCCAGCCCAAGAAGAACAGGATTTTTTCAGCAGCATGAGGAAGGCACAAGCTGCAATCTGCATTTTCCTGAGCTACACACTTCAGGACTTCAGAACTTCCCTGAAAGGTTCAGGCACCTTCTGCACTCCAGCTCACCTCTCCTGCTCCAAACAAAGGAATGAGGCTGTGCCATCACTTTTTCTGAGGTGTCTTCAGCAGGTGTGATATTGGATCTATAACTCCTTATACTCTGAGGAAAGGATAGAAAGACCAGACTCACTCACAGTTCGGTGCCTAGGCCAAATCAGCCCTGCTTGTAGCTGTTGATCCTTTTGAATGAAAAATAATATACCTTTTTTAAAAGCCCAAGCCAAGGCTCTTCCTTGACTAGCAGTGCAGCAACCTACTGCACTTGGCCCGTGAGCCAGGACAGTCACCAAACCTGGAGGAGCAAAATGCAGCTCACAAAAAGGGTTTTTTGCAGGCTTTGCTGGAAGTAGATGTCAGGATATATTGAATAAGCAAATAGGAAAAATGTTTTTTGTATTTTTAACTAGGTCAGAACCAAATTATCCCTGAATCTACACAGGTGGTGTGGATTAGGAGGAAGAGCTTGCTCAGCAGCCCCACAGGAACTTATATTTCTAAGAAAACTTCTCCTAGCAATAACACAGAAATGCTTTAGCCATGTTTTGCCCCAGTGGCTCCTACGTGCTTCACAGCCTCCTTTGTGCTCCTGGAGAACACCATCTGAAGGGACAGAGCATGTGCTGCAGGTTCAGGGTTGGACATTTTTATTTAAATCTCTTTCCTGGAAGTGGCACAGACTCATGACCCATAGAGGATGTATAATGTTCTGCATTCCATGTGGTAATTGCTGTAGCCTTAGTAGCTGTTTGGATGCTTTATGCCAGGCACTTTCAGTTGATCCAGATTGCACAGAGACTCCAGCTTTCCAGCTCTGCTCCAGAGAGGTTTAATCTCCACTCGACCCTGGCAGTCTCGATTTATTCTGCCAGTAGCATTGTGACAGCGAGCTGGGTGTTTCAAACAGGAGAAGCTATTTAGGGACAGAGACTGTGGCTCAGGCAGGCTGCGTGAGCAGAGACTTTATAGGGAGCAATTTAAAGCTGTCCTCCTGTAGGATCAGCTGGAGGAGGAGAGCTCTGCACATGGTGCCTGCCCTTCCCGGGGAGCGGGCGCTGATCCCGCCGCGCACGAGAGGGGAGCGCTGGCGCCTGCCCTGCTGCTGCCTCCCCCTGAGAGCAGCTCAGACACCTGGAGACTGTTCCTCCCTTATAAATATGCCTAGAAATGAAAGCTGTTAGAACTAGCTCTCTGCATCTCTCTAGCTCCTTCTCTGGTAAGCGCCACCTCTTCAGATAATCCACTAGTTCAGAGTCTCTGTTATTGAGAATACATTTTCATACCTACAAATCTCCAAATGTTCTGATCTATTTTTGTACACTGGCACACTTGTTTCCTAGGTTATTTCTCTCTCCCCTTGTCTCTTCCTTTCTGTGAAATAGTTTGTGAGATTATTTTGATTAAGCTGAACTGTGTATATTGAAAAAATGGTTCTAGGGTAACTTAAAGAGAATTTGTAAAGAGCTGTTGTCAAAATATCCAACACTGTAAACAACAACTTTTCATTTTTATTCCAGAATAAAAAGGTTGACGTGGAAAAGAAACAAAAGTGCACGTTGTGTCCTTTAATGAACTTACAGCTTTATAAGGGAATGGCCACGGGGCCATAAATGATTCCTATACCTATATTTATTTTCCATGTAAAGGCGACAGTGAAAATACTGTTCTGGTACACACTGGTGTTAATCTCTACCTGAATACTTGCACCACCCTGCCCTTCAAATACTGCAGATACTCCAGTAAATGTGAAATGGCACATTCTCCCATCAAAGCAGATAGCTCAACACAAATACCTACACAGGCACATGAGACGCTCGGCTGCACAGGTGCTGAATAACCTCCTTGTAACACTACTCAGGGCCCCAATAAATCACACAGCCCTTTCATCAGCCCCACCAGATAAATACAAGCACACAAACATGAGCTGGCCAATCCATAAACGTTGCTTAAATATTCCCTGCAGTGATGCCAGACTCTGTAGAAAGGATTTCACTGGAATTCTCAAGATTCTTAAAGGATGATCCTACTTGGCCTTTGTCTAGAAAGTCCCCTTTTTAACACCATCCCCTTTAAAACCACAGCTAATGCTGTGTACTCAACATGTGTGGTAGTGGAGATCTCTTGTGTAGTTCTGAGTACAGATTGCAATGATAGAAAGTACTGATTTTTTATGTAATTAAACAGTACCAATCACTTCTTCCATTTGGGCTGCGCATGTTATTGAATCAGCTCATGTTTATTTTCTGTTGTAGGCACATAATGGGGCAAAACCCCAACAGCTGGCCACAGAAAGTGGGAAAACACATCCCACTTTTCCTGCTCTAACATAAAAGTTTACAGAATTGCCAAACCCTGACTTGTGAAGGAAGCTAATAAAGCAAGTCAGGCTTGCTACAGTTCCTGTGGAACCTCACCTGCTTTACTTAAGCTTCCCATGGTTGCAGTTTAAGGAACAGAAGGTCATGGTATCCTACCTAGAAATCAGTTGGAGGCTTCAGCCTCTACTGTAAATTAAGGAATAGCAAATTACACTAAAACACAATCTAACGGGTAATTCCTGTAACTTATCCTTTTAACTAGGTGGTTTATTTCAGAATATACTTGCTTCGTGGAGACTATATTGGGTGGCCTCATCTGCTCCTCAGACGAGGTGGAGTTGGAGTTCCCTGAGCACCTGCTGCCAGAGGGAGATGGTTCCACTGCGTGTGTCCTGCTGTGGAAGATGAACTTGACCAGCTGGAGTAATGAGAGGCAGGCTCAGGCAAGCAAAGTGTTTAAGGTGGGTTCATCTATCCCAAGGAACGTTCACCATCTATTTAAAGGCTTCTGGTGACATCCTGCTTTGTGAACCTGAAACAAATGGGTTTGTTGCTTTCTCTAGGTCTGTTTCTGACAGGCAGGAGGGGTCTATTGGCATTGGGTTAAGGCAACAAAAATCCTTTAAGAAAAATGTTTGTGGTTGTGGAACAGTCCAGGCTGTGCAGGACTGACCAGGGGAAAGGCTCAGGAAACACTCTTATGCTTTGGTCTGTGAGATCTCTACTTGTCTGGGAACTGGTGGGGTTCTTAACACTCAGCTCAAGAAACTCACTGAGTCAGGAACTTTTAACACTTACTCCAAACCAGGCACCAAAATTCAGTGGCTTTTTTGCAGATGTTGCTCTGAGTGACTTTTGTTACAGCTCTACTTTAAGCCAGTAGCAAACCTTTAAGTCAGCTCAGGAGCCTTGGTTCACTTCTGTGCTCCTGGTCCTCATGTATCACCCTGCTCCAGGGAGCAGCACCCTGAGCTTCAGCTGCAGAGCAGCACAACCACACCAGTTCAGAGACACCTGTCAGCTCAGGCACTGGGGCCAGCCTTGCAAAGATGTTTAGCAGCTTAAAGATGCTGATGGAGTTAATGGGAATTAGGCACCTAACCTACTTAGATGCTGCTATAAATGCTGCTAGGCATGTTTAGGCACCTAAATACCTTAGTAAATCTTTCCCTTTACTGCTTGCAATGATAGCATACCAAAAATCAAGTACTAATGAATGAAGTCTAACCTTTGTCCTCTGTAACCAGCTTTGCCTTTCCCTGGGATTGTTTTCATGTAACACTAAAAATATCAGTCATCTCACAGGTTGTACTGTCCAGATTCCCTTCGTATTTTTGGTGGCCTGATGTTCTAGTGCTTATTCTAATTTTTTTCCCCCAAACAGCAGCTGATGTTGCTATGGATTTAATAGGTTGATACTTTCATAGCAGACTTTTAAGATATTTTATTACAAAGTCACAGTAGTGAATTCTCTTGCCACAAAGATGCAATGAGTTTTATATCATTCATCATTAAGTCATATAATTGAAAAAAAAAATGGAATGGGCCAAAATCTGTTACAAATAGAGCCTCATGTTTCCAAGTATGAGGATGGGAGTTGAAATCTAATAACCAATACTGATTTGGTCTCTATGGGACAGTATCTGAGTCAAACCCAAATTAATTAAAGATGTTGAAGAAAATAGGTGAAAATAATTATTTATCCCTCGAGCTCCCAGTTACATTTTGGGAGGTTAGTATGTCCCCTGCAAATTCCATCCCTGAAGCCATAAGGCCATATTTGAGCTGATGTATAGGATCAGGATCTCCATTTACAACTTCCAGCATTAGCTGAGCTTAAGTATGTATAGAGTTAACTACTGTCTGAGGATATTCTCTTGCTTTAGAACACATTTCTCTCCTAGGCTCAGCTGTTCTCAGCATAACAGGAAGGATGATGATCTGTGTGGTAATTAAATGGTGCTCGAGACTCACAGAATTTAGTCCAGCATCTTTTCCAAATATACATAAGCCGGGTTCTTCCTTCAAGTTATGAAGGATATTGATGAATAGAGATACTGAGCTGTAAATCCATGATGCCTTAGTATTCATTGGGGGCAGCAAATGAGGGAGTTTGCTGAAATGATCACTCATCTCGATGAAGAAGAATCCAGTTTCTCAAGACAGTTGTTATGGGGAATAGTGGTTTGATTGCTGGGCTTCTTGGCTAAAAGCAAACCGTGACAATCAAGGTATTTAAAGGACATGTAGACGTAGTGCTTGGGGATATGATTTAGTCGAGGACTTGTCAGTGTCAGGTTAACGATTGGACTTGATGATCTTAAAGGTCTTTCCCAATCTAGGCAATGCTGTGATTCTGTGAATCAGTAGTTTTGACACTGCTTTGGATAAGTCATAATTTCACCCTGAAAGCCACACACCGATCAGAGGTGTCTTAATCTCTTTTTAAGTACCCTCCTCTTTAGCTGTTAAGTGATCAGTATTTCCCCATGGACCAATAATTATTATTATCAAGAACACTCCTTGCTCTTGTACATGAAGAGAACTCATTAAAACATATAATTAAAATGGAAAAAGAAATAAAATTATGCTTGTGGCCTAGAATAAAAATATAACACTAATAGCACTGATATGGGAAAGAGAAAGGATCCTAGAGAAGCAAAGCACTGGGGTTCCTTCTGAAGTTTTCCTTTTTCCTCCAAAGCCTGGCAATGCATCAGCGTTTGTTCCAGCCCCAGTGGCCTGAGCTAAGCAGGAGCAGAGAGCTCTCCAGGGACAGAGCAGCTTCCCCTCCCCAAGCATCAGGCTGAGCTGCACTTTTTAATCTCCATCCTGTGCCACCGGGGACCCCGACGCTGGGTACTGTAATTAGTCACCGTGGGGGTTACGCGCTCCGAGTCAAAGCCAACCGTACATAATTGATGTCATGGGATGAGCAGCAGCAGAGAAGCCCATTAAGAAACCTGCCCGTCACTCTCAGATCACATTATTCCCTCAAATTAAATACAAAAACGTTGTAAATAATGAAGAGAGAGAGGAGCAGGGAAGAGGACGCCGCCAGGGTGGAAGTGTGGCTGCCTTGTTACCTGGCTGCTTGAGAGATGCAACCAAGAGGAAGCATTTTGTTGTTAAAGGAAAATGTGTAAATGCAATTAATCTCATCTTCTTCATTTCTCCTTCTGCTCATCTTTGGGAACAGTCTAATCACTGGAGCCTAAACTATGTACGTGTTTAACTCATTCTGCTGTAAGATGCTGAAGGAGCATGATAATATTAAGCTCTGCTGCTCCAATAACCATTTAGAGTCCTGCAGTGAATGATATAAACCCCCAAAATCAAATCAATAGTGAATGTACACTAACAGGGAGGTCCTGTGGCTGGCTGGAGATAAGTCTGTGTTACTGCTGTGCTCAGAGGTTGTTTGGAACAAAACCCTGAAGTCTGTTTCGGCCCAGGTTTGTTAGGTTGCCTGTCCTGTTATGTATACATAAATTGACCTACTTACAAGTGAAAACAGTTTCAGGAAAGTGAAGGAAAAGGCTTCAGCAACTTCACCATATTCATAAAAATAGAGATTTCATCTTACAAGAAAACTTGTTAGCCACCGGGTATGGAGTTTGGCTGTGGCACAAGTGGGTGCTACAAGAGGACTCCTCCAGGCAAGGGACGACTCTTGCCCAGAGAGGTGGGCAGCAGAGCAGGGCCATGAGCAATTGGGTTTCTGATGTGCCTGGGAGCAGTTTCTGCTCTCCAAGTAAGGAGAAGTATCTCGTTTCTTTTTGTGCTCTAGCCAGAAGGGCAGGGTGAGCCAAGGGGCTCTGCAGCAGTGGGTGAAGTGGGTTGCACACAGGAGGGGCATCACCACATCCTCCTGTGCAGTGTGTGGGAGCTGCCTCCCGAGGAAGGACCAGCCTTGCTCTAACAACTTCCAGCTTATTGTAGTGGCAGGTCCTCAATCCCCCCCAAAACCTTGCTCTGTAAAGGTACTGACAAACTCTAGCCCCAGGCAGGAAGGGTAAATGAGTAGAGACATGCACACAAGTGTCTCTAATTCCTTGTGAAACCAAAGCACAACCTCCTCTCTCTTTTTGTACTGGCTGCATGTAGGAGTTGTTCATGGAACTGATGCCAACACAAGGTCCAGCTGTAGCTCTGCTCCTGCCCTACCTAGTGCTGATCCCTCTCCTAGAGTGAAGCTGTTCTCAGCTGCCTTTTCGAAAACTCTCATCTGCCGTGTCTCCAAGGGAGAGGCTCCGGCTCTGACGACTCCCAAGCAGGTAAATTGAGTTTGCAGTAATCCCAAATACCTGAGATAAGCAGCACGGCTCTGCCATGGAGGCTGCAGGCTTTAAGAGCAGGGAAGGACAGGGATTCAGCTGGACCTACGTGCCTCATGTCATGTGTCCCTGCCAGGGCTGGAGCATAATTGGATTTCACAAATGTGACTTGTGTGCCTCTTGATCACAAAACCAAATTAAACCTCAAGAAGTTTCTAATAAATCCCTACCTGCAAGTTTGCCTCAGAAAGAAAATGATGATAGCTTCACTTCAGCTTCTCCTCAGCCCCAGAAGGGGAGTTAAATGAAATCTTCAAACCAAAACTATTGCTTTAAAACAAATAAGAAGAGAAGCACAGCACGGCCCACAGATCTGCTGAATTCCTGGGTGCACTGAATAAAATCAGTCATGTGATAATGATGGGATTTTCTAGAACACCTTTTAGGCATGCAATTTCTGTATTAAATCTATTCAGACGTCCCTAGAACATCTGTTTCTTCTATAAAATGGGAATAACAGCCACTTTTTGCAGTGCATTGACAGCTACAGATAAAAGCATGGTAATTGCTAGTAGTGACTACTGCCTAACGAGAGATTTTCTTGAAAGTGAACCTCTCAAGATGTTTAAGACTATTGCACATCTACATGCAGATGCTGGGTAAGAACCACAGCTGTGATAGCCCTGTGCTGGTTCACCCAATTCTGGGAGGTGTGGTAGATGTTACAGTTATAGATAATGGGGGGATTCAAATAGATTCAAGCCCCTCTCGAAGGCAGATCAGAAGCGGGCTGATGTCTGGAGTGGAGGCAGGAGAGGGAGCAGAGCTCTCCCTCCGAGGCTGCCTGTTCCCTCTGATTTGCTGTTGATGTGACCTAAAATCAGCCGGAGCTGCTTCAGAGCCCTGGTGCAATGGGCTGCCCAGGCTCCCTTCGGGGAGACACTGGGACACCTGCTAAAATACTGGATAGCCCAGAAAGAGAGCAGCCAATTACAGCGAATGCCCGGGAAGATCCACAGCTCTACAGCAACACGGGCCCTGGCTGCTTTTCATCTAGCTCCCTCTTCCCCTATGTTTATTCATGAGCTGGGGTGCAGAGAAGATGAAAAGGCTGCTCGCAGACTTCTCCCTGGAGTCACCACTTGAAATGGTACCAGAGTGCCAGGGAAGCCTCGCCCACTCGCATAACAAGGCTGGTACTCATGGGAACACCACAGCTCCTCTGTAGTTCTCAAGGCAAGCAAACATTATCCTCACTGTCCAAATACTGAGGCACAAGGAGGAGTCACTAAACCCGATCTCCTTCAGTAAGATCCAGAGATAAAGTGACATTTTCCCTCCCTTGAAAAACCTAATAGCAATATTGTGATGGGTTCACTTGGTGCCAGGGTGATCTTGTCTTTATGGCAGCCACCTGATAAAGCAGTATCTCAAATCCAAGGGACAGGGAAATTGGGACTAGGGCTCAAGCAGAGCAAAATTCTGCTGCAGGAAACCTGGATGCCATCTCTTTCTTTGCAGCAGCAACTGGCAGCTATTGGAGCAGAAATAAAACCATGCCTGGATGACAGCAAAGAGACTTTGGGGAGGCACCAGCTCGGAACAGCTGCCTCTGTCCTTTGTCACACCCTCACTCTGGGCAGGGATGGCCAGGGACAGGCTCTCGGGGTGCTCGAGTCTCTGTGTGCCATGGCCCCGTGCTAAGAAATAGCAGCTACTCCCCTACAACCTGGAAAAAAGCTAAATCGAAATGATTTTATTTTAATTTCAAGGGGAACCATTCTAAATATTGAAAAGAAATCACAAAAATTATCTATTATACAACCGGGAAGCTTAAAATTAACTTTTTTCTCAGCTGCTTTGCAAACTCTTAGTGCTGCCTGTGCTGGTGCCTTCTCGTGAGGGTGTCTCTGAGCACTGAAACGTGCATTCTCTAAAGGAACCAAAAGCAGAGTGTTTTGTGTCTAGCTGCAACGTTTGTTTGAGCTACAACATCCTGGCCTGTGAACTCATGAATATTTTACTTCTTGTTAAAATGTACAAGCACCTTCAGATGACAGCAAACCCCACCTTTATAATAAAACCAGTGTTACCCTCTCTGAAATGACAGTGGCGTGGGCCACAACGGCCCCTTTTCTGACACTAAGGCCAGAAATGCAGTGTTCCTACTGATTTCTTTGATTTTAAAAGCCAGGCTCTGTGGCAGTGAGATGCAGCACCTGAGAAATTTCAACAGCCTAGTGAGAGTGAGTTGTTCTGGTGGGGATTACTCACGAGCTACTAATCTTGGCATAATAAAGCCTTTGACTGGCTTCCAAAGGACCTCAGTGTAACTTGTTGGTAAACTAGTCTCGCCTACTAGTAACCTGGAGTAACCAAGGTGTTTTCTTGAGGAATCTCTGTCCTAACAGGCTGGACCTGCAGCACGCACAGTGCCTTCACCCATGGTCATGGGCTGGGGATGGCTCAGGACCCGGCAGGATCAGCCCCTCAGGAGCTATCTGGGGTCCAGGCAGTTCAGATGTGGCATGATGAGCAATTATGAGACTGTTTGTGTTAGCAAAGTGCAGAAATCTGCACTAGCAGAGATCAATGCCGACTCTGTTACTAAGCAGATGCATCTCCCAGCCTCTAAGCAGCTCATTAACAGGGCTTGAGAGAGCAACAAGAGGATATTACTGCGAGGTTCAGAGAAATATAATGTACTGCTACAGGACTTATTACTGGAAACAAGTGCCCGGCTGTCGTGTACAAGAGCCCTGCAATCCATCAATGCCATAATAGACCTCGTTACCTTATTTATATATGAAATCACATCATTAACTGCTGCAAATATTCACCTGGGATACAGATGTTACCCTCTTAAGATCCTCCTGCCTGCTTCTATGGGAAACAGAGACAAATGAGAGAGGTGACACTGACAGAAACAGGGTGACTTGTCCGAGGTCACGCAGCAAGAGGTGGAGAGATGAGCTCCAGTCACCAACCCGGTGCTTTAACCCCTGCACTGAACTGTCTTGGGAACTGAAGTCTGCAGATCAGGTGCAAAGGTTGAAGTTAGAAGCAGCTTTTATTCCTCAAACAGAATATTTAAAAACTGGTTATGAATTTTTCCATCTGATAACACATGGGAGAGCATTTCCAGTGATGAAAGCTCCTGGACCACACCTATGATAAACACCAGCTTCAGCTCTGGGCCTTTCAGAGCTGCTGCACGGCTCTTCCCACCAAGCTAGGGCCTGTCTTGAGGTGCTCTGTAGCTCAAAACCCAAATAGGAGGGATTGTAAACACACTGAGAATTAATACATTCCTCAAAGCCATGGTGAGAAGTCCAGGATGCAGATACTCCAGAAGCTCAGGGGTGCCTGGGTCTAACTGCTCAGGAGATTCAAATAATGAGGCAATCTGGCCCTGCTTGCAGAAGGGACAGCTTTTCCAAGGAAAACCTCACATAATCTAACAGTTGACAAGTCAGTTAGATAGTGACCAAGACAAAATAACGGTGCTGGATGTCTGAGCAAAGAGCTTGTCTGAAAGTCTGAGGCAGCTGAAGTTTTGTTTCTGTTGCGTGGAAGCTGCTTAGCTGGAGAGGGATTTCAAATGCCCCTTGGCTCCAGCCCTCACCAGGACAGAGGGGAAGGAGAGCCCCGAGGAGCAAAACAATCATTCAGTTGTACAAGTGCAAAATATTGTGAAAAGCTGATTGTACCTAATGGAGTTAGCAGCTGAAACGCTGTATCCATGGTATCTAAGAAGGTGACTCATGCCACTGCTATAAATACTAACTTGCTTGCAAAGAATATATTCTAGGGAGATCTGCATTAGCACTGCATTTGCACAACAAGCTTGTACTGAGGTTCCACTTCTTCCAACATTAATGGTGCATCTCTCCAGGTGAGATACTGGTGTCAAACAGCTGAGGCTGAAGGACAAGCCCTGCTCCCCATGCTCTTCCTCACCTTTCCTCAGCTGGTGGCACTAAGGGCTGACCAGCAGGCTCAGCATATAATCAAGCATGAGCAGGAGTGCATTAAATCACTGAGAACTCATCTCTGTGTACATCTTCAAGAGCTTAATGCAGTAACTGTCATTCAAAATACTTCCTCCCACACAGAAATAAGTCCCTGGCTCCTCTCTGATGCTGTGAGTGCTTCCAGCCATTAAGAACATAGTGATACCACCTGGAAAGAAAGGTAGCTGCAAATGGGATAACCATTAAATAGCTGCATACCAGCTTGCTTGAATCTTTCCTGGGAAGCAAGAACATTGCAGAGGAGTGTCTGAAAGTTCCTAGAAGAAACAACAGACCTCGTAAGGCAAAGACATCAGGCAGAGCTCCACTGGCGATCTGGAATTCGCATCAGCAAATAGCTTTGGATGCTTGCACTTGGAGAGGAGGCTGTAATTCACCTCCCTGGGGGGAAAAAGGAAAAAAAGGCAGTGTCTCCAAACTGACAGAAGTGCCTTTTGCTTCTGAGCTCAGGAGCTTGGTGCCACTGCAGGGAATGCAAAGATGCCTGTGGATTGGAGAGGTACCCGCTGCTCCCCAGCTAACCCAGTGAGTGCAGACACACTCCTCTCCTGCTCTGCCTAAATGCTGAGGGACATACAGTAGTGAGGGAGAGAGGATTGTATTCGTGGCTGCTCTTTGAGTGGTAGAAGTAAGACTTTAAAAAAATAATATACTGAATTCTTAATGATTTCTAGGAGACACAAATAACTTTCTTACTATTGAGAACCTTCTTCTCTCCCCTTGTTTAAATACTCCCTGACTCAGTGAAGGTGAAAAAAAGTTGGAAAGCTGAGTTGGTTCAACACTACAAGGATTTGTAAAAAATACTGATGGAAAAGAACATCTCCTCCACCCAGGGTCACAAAACAGTTTAATATTTAGCAGCCTTGAGATTCTTTTTGCACGTGCTCTTGTATGTCTTGAGATTCTGATAAAATGGAAAGACAGTGAAATCAGAATCCCACTACTTTGTGCCTTCTGTATGATCAGTAATTTCACAGTATATTAATTTATTCCTAGATTAAATGTGTAATGGCACTTGATTGAACAGTGAAGCACGGGCAGACAGTATTCCAACATTGCTCTGAACATCTGTTCCGAGTTACCAAAACTCCAGCTGAAAAACAAATATTTCCACTATAAATCAACCAAAACATTATCCTGAGTGTTGTAACAGATGCGAAATGATTCTGGCTCACTCTGCCCTGTGGTTTGGCTCTTTCCTTAAAATTACTGTGAATATATTTATTTACACACTTCAAGAAATACACATTTGCAATGGCTATTTAAGCTTACTTGGAATATGTCTGAGGTTAGTTCAGAGCTAATGGTCAGTTGATAGACTGTCTTGTTAACTACGGATGCTACCAATTCACTACAACTTTAGTTACAGCTTTCTAGCTAAACCTGGTCTAAAGCAACACTTAAAGTCCTGCTCAAGTGTTCTGAACACTTCAACCCAATACTCAGATGACTGAGTGTGTGACAGGGGGAGTATTTGGTTTGGGGTTTATATTCGTTCCTGGGGTGCTTTGGTAGGTTTTTCACCCCCACTATTAGTGCTGCTATTTATCTTTAGTTTCACGAGCTGAATGAATCAGGAGAGATATTGACTGAGCTAAAATAAAGAAATGAGATTTGTTTACTAAATGTGACATTTGGAAAAAAAGGCTTTTCAAGAGCCTTCCTGGCTAATGGTTGAAGCATGTGAATAAAATTATGTGTTTAGGCAGAAACTACAGTTCTATACTTCCAGGTGTTTAATTGCATTAAGCTGCACCTGAGCAGTTCTGACTAAAGATGCTTTCATTTTTCTGAAATACTCCATATGTAACAGCCAAGGCAGACGTGGAGGGAACTGAACTGCAGTACCATAAATAACAAGAGCTTGCAAGGGGGCAAGAGAAGAGGCCTTTTGGTTTAATCCCTCTTTGCCTAACACACAATTTGGGGAGAGAAACAAGGCTGTGTTTCTGAGGATGACGTTGTGTAGTTGTTAATCATTTTCTGTCTTAACTGCTTGGAGAAAAACAGTGTGTGTAGGCTAAATATAACTGTGCCTTTTATGATGGCTGGGAAATGGAAGCTGCAGGCTAGTTACCCAGCCCACAAACAATAGGAACACATGGTCCACCCAAAGGCGTGATGATGATGGCAAATGGAGAACTTGGGGGAAGTACCAGGGCCCAGCTCACCCTGTCCCTGCTGGGGTGGGGGGTTCAGAGCCTGTGTCAAAGGGAACAGAAACCATGCAGGGGGGTCAGCCATAAGAACCTGCACCATTCCCCTTCAGAGAGGTCAAAGTTATTAGAAAAATCTAGAACTGCATTTGCTAAAGGCAATTTGTTAATTAAGGTGTAGCAGTAAAAGAAAAAAAGGTGTATATATTTAAACCAGCATAAGAACGTGTGTTTTGTTCAACATATCTATTTGTAAAGAGATTGAAATATTCTATTTGCAGTAGGCTGCATCCCTCTCATTATGGCATTATACATTTGCTTTATATATTGTTAATTAGACCTAATTTAGGCCTCAAAAAATCTCATTAAAATTCTGATTAGTGATGTTGGCAAGCAGCCATCTCAAAAGCCTCTATTTCTTCCTTTGATAAGTTGGAAACTGCTATAACAAACAGTAAAAATAAGATCACAGTCTTCTTTCTCATGCCAATCAATATAATGTATTCTCCAGGTCAGAGCCATTTAAGGGGAAAAAAAAAAAGGAGGAGGACATCTTTATTTCCTTGCTTACATGCTGTCAGATGGCTGTAGAAAACTGTAAGTATGTTTATGCCCTTTGGGGGTTTAAAAAAACCCAAAACAACCAACCAACCAAAAACTGCTAGTTGGGAGCCTTCAAAAACAACTTGCTCTGCAAGGCAATTAATGAAAATTTTTTTTTTTTCTTTTTTTTTTTTTTTAAAGGCTTTAAAAGTAAATGGGACTAAAAGCTGGTTTAATATTAAACTAGTTCTGCCTGATGTTTTCAGTATAACTTTCTGCCCGGTGCTTTCAATACAGCTTATAGTCTAAATGCCTGGCTGGGAAAACATAGGGACAAGAATATCTTTAGTCCAAATACAGTCAATTATGCGCCTACATTGCTGCAGATCAGAGCAGATAACTTTAAAAGAAAACATGACATAAAAAGAGATGTCAAAGGCAGAATAAAGCAACAAACAATAGCAGCTCTCCTCTGCTTCCTTGTGCCCGCACGTCTATCAGAGGGTTATTATGGTTCAGCTGCCAGCTAGTGTTGTATTTGCCTCAATTAACTTAAACATCTCACTTTAATGCATAGAAACAGCTTTACAAAACTGAGCCCTGTTTGAAATGGCAGATATGCTGTGTCTCTTTGCTGTAGGAGCCGTTAGGAATCAGTCCAGGCTTTCAGAAGACCAGGCAGGGAGCAGGACCTGTGTGGAGCTGCTGACTCCAGCGGAAAGGGGCGGCAGGAGGACGCGTGGCCTGAAAGCTCTGGAGCTGCTGCTCTCCTCAGAGGACAATCCCCAGCGTGCAGCTGCTCCAGCCTGCCTCACAGAGCCCTGGACACTGCTGAGACAAAGCCAGCCTAGGATGATGGGAAAACACCTCCTTTTCCTTCTGATAAACACGGAGCCACACGGCTGAAATCCAGCTTCAGGATGCCCTGTATCGGTAAAGCTGATCCCAGGTTTGAATATACATTTTAAAAATCCAGGTTACTAATACTCTATTTTTTCCAAGCCCTTTTAAACTGTAATCTTTAGAGACTTAATCAGACTTTCTGTATCAAAGTCAGGAGATACATGCAGGGAATCCAGGGTACACTTGCCTCTTCTGACAGTGTTCACTGTTGCTGTCTCTATGTTGTGCTATGATATTTGCATAAGTAGGTTTCCAACAGCCCGGGAAGGCTGGGAAGCTGATACTGAACATATTCAGTGTGCATATTCTCATGCTGAGATATAGCAATGAGTTTCCAACAGAAATTACTGATGAGAGATTTAAACAGAATAAGATGGGCCATAAGAGGCAGGATAATTTAGCAGAGCCCCCCTGGCTTGGCTAAGGGAGGGTGCTCCCAGCTGACATGAGTGTGGGAGCCTGTTCTGCTGCTGCATAGAACTGGGAGTACATTAAAAAAGAGGGGGAAAAACCCCAAACCCAAGCCAGTCTCATCTGCAAGACTTGCTGAATCTAAACCTACAGGATAAACCATATAGATTAATGGTGTGCATCTCTGCACCACTTGCTGCTCTTTCAAAATATGTAATGATTCTTTCATAAGAAGACATAGCATGACTTTAATGCCTTTATGTTTAGCAGCCTGATTCTGTAGGAATTTTTCCCAGTTTTCCACAGGTCAGACTTTCTTGCCAAAGATAAGAGAGGCTTACCACGTTTCTAGGTTCTTAATAATCTAAACCCATGGGATTAAAAACTAGTTTGGGTTTTCTGCTTTTTTGTTTTTGGTTTTTTTTTGAGGGAAATGTAGGAGCAAGGTGGATGTCAGAGAGCTGATCACAGATGTACAGGACAGAAAGAAATCCTGAGTTTCAGGCAGCCTTGCAAGCCTGAAGCCCGAGGTACCAGTCAATTCAGTGACTTTCACAGAAGAATATTGGTTCTTCTTTCATTGATGAACACAGGTTTTCAGTATCAAGTCCTACAGATCCAGACCTGCTAAGCCTATGCATGCAGAATACTTCAGGCTAAATTCTGCCTGACCGTTGCCAGCACTGTGCCTCCAGCAAGCTCTCTGAAAACAGCCATTTGAAGTCAGAGAAATCTGGGTCATTGACTTCAATAGAAGCTCTGAATAAGGAAGAGATGCTCAGCTCCTGCACCTTTCACTCCTCCCTTCTGTTACAGCTCTGTCTGGGGATGGGCTGGTTTATTCTGTGCTCGTGGGTGCTCTTCTATCTCCAGTAAAACCAATGCCAACTTCCAAAATCAAACAGCCTGAGCATGTAAGAACAGCTATTTCTAACTGTCTTTCTGCAGCGTGCAAGCCAAAAGTGAGAAAGGAAGAGGAATGGAGCACAGAGGAATAAATGGAAGGACCAAGTTGTTTCTGCCATTGGCACCAGCTGGGAGCTGTCCTTACCCAGGAGAAGGTCTGACTGCAGAAGAGATCAGCTATTCCCTTATCACTCATCTCAATCCAGTTCTGTCATCTGCTTGCTTAAACCTACCGGGTCTAAATAATCTGCCAAGGCACCAAGGGCAGTAGGTGCCCGAAATGGGCTTGAGAGCCTGGTTATTGCTTTACAAGGCTCAGGTTGCTTTAAAAAGCAGAGCAGAGTATTTGTTCCAAAAATGTAGTCATCATTGAGAGCAACACTTGCCGAGTTCAAACCAGGTCAGCTGCCCAAGCAAGAACATGTGTTTGATCTACTGTCATGGTAAAGGCTGACTGCAAACTTTGGCAGAGAAAATTACTAATCTTTCAACTCAGGGCATATAAGCAATGACTAGTAATACCTATTTTTCTGAGAACTGGAATGCCTTTTGGAACCACCCCAGATTATTTAAGAGAAGTTCCTCTGCCATCACCCAAAAGCAGTTCCAAACCTGTCTCTCCCACATTCAATTAAACTTAAAAAAAAATAAAAAATAAAGGCGGGGGCAGATCATGGTTCATTCAACAAGCATTCTTCCTCTTGTGAGGAGCCACAGCAGCTCGCTCAGCTGCATACCACATGGACAATAAACATCAATTTTTAAGTAATTCAGTGCTGTTAGTAGCAGCTTTCACTTGGCAAGCCAAGCCAGGCTACTTCCAGAACCTCTGTGATGGCAAAGGAAGTTGGGGACAGGCTTTGCTCCTTGGTCTTTCTCGACCTTGTTGTCAAAAGCTGCTGCTTTTCAGCTCCAGTTAGGGTGTGGGTATCTGAACATACTCATGTGGCTTTTTATGAACCTCTGAGTTATGCGTCACATAATATAGCTGGAGACGTACCACTATCTGAGGCCAAACTGGGAATGTTTCACTGGTTTAGGACAAATTAGAACTAAACCAAAGGCTGTATCTTGAGCCTCTTCAAAATCTCTGTGGGTTTGGGGTTTTTTTCACATCTCAATCCTTTCATCCATTGCTTTGGCTCCTAAAGGGCTGGGGATCCCTGTTGATAAACCAGTAGGTATTTAAAAAACAAATTTGCTTTTCCAATCTGTCCTGTGTCTTGACTCAAAAGCTTGTTCTGCTGCATTATTTACCCCCTTTACTTTGTAGTTTGTTATCTGTCTGCTTACTTTTGCCATTCTTTTCTCCAGGCAGAGCACATTTAAAGCAAGCAGCCTCACAGAGGAATCCAGCGACAGGGCAGTGCAGCTGTGACCACCACACACCTGATATGGGGAAGTGCTGCTCAAGATCTAGAGGTTTCTCAACCTGCACGTGTGGCACTGGCTCTACTGAACAGAATGGGAGGGTCAAAGATAAGGACTGGATTTTTCAGACCGATCTATATTTAAATATACATGGAGCTCTAAATTAAAGTTGGCCATGATAGGCCTGTCCTGCAGCGCGGGAGAGATCTCTCCATCTCTCAGCGTGGACATCTGTGCTGAGCCATGATCATCACACCCTCCTGTCCATGGCCATCCCTGCTGATGGAGAAAATACTGTCAGGTCCCCTGGAAGGTACCACTTGGGGGGATCCCTAAAGAAAACATCCACTCAGGTTTTTCTGTATGGGGAGGAAAAGCTGAGTTTTATTTCCAGAAGGTAATTCAGAGAATTCCCGATTACAGTCACAAACTACACACATACAATAAGTAAAAGAGTGGGAACTGCAGCAAAACGCTGGAGAAAACACCTTTGTTGGGAACCGTGCTGATTGTCACTGAAACCAAGCGGTGCCTCCTTTGCAGACACGCTCAGAATCACTTAGGGGGGAAAAAATATCTTTATTCACTTTTAAAGGCAGGGATGGAGCGGATTTGAAACGAGATGTCCCGGTGCCAAGGGTGACAAACCACGTGACCAGCCACCCTCATCCTCCCCCGGGCTGGGGGATGAAGATGAGGTGGGTTCTGACCCCGCCGTGCCCCGGCACAGCCGAGGCCCCCCCTGCCGTCCGGCACCTGGAGCCGGGTCGTGCGCCTATCACGACACGCACGGGTGGCGGTGGCGATGCCGGTTCGGCCCCTCCCCTTCTCCTCCTCCTCCTCCTCCGCCGCGGGCGGGCCGCGCGCGGGGGCTGCAGGGGGCAGCGCGCGGCCGCCCGCGCCCCGCTATTGGCCCAAAGTAGGTCAGCCCGCGCCATCACGTGACGGCTCCCGCGCGCTTTTCCCACCCCAGCTCCACGTGACAGGGGCGGCAGCGCGCGGGCGGGCGGCAGCCCCGGGAGCGACCGACGGCGGCGATGTCTGCGGCCTCACCTGCGGGGCCCGCCCCGGCCCCCGGCGCTGCCAGCCGGGAGGAACCCCCGGGCCCGCCGTCGCTGTCTCCCTACCGAGCCCTAGGGACGCCGTCGGTGCCGCGGCCCCGCCTCCGCAGGTGTCCCGGTGTTGACACCTGCTGCCAGCGGTGGAGAGCAGAGCGGGAAGGGCCCAGCCGATCACACCGGTGTGCTCGTGGCACAGGTGCAGTTGCCACCTGGAGCAGCTGGGCAGGGTGTGGTAGGGCTGGGCAGGCCTTTGCATAATACTCCCTAAAAACCCCACGCTGCGTGTCTGTGGGTGTCTGTGGTGGAGCGTGTGGGCACCTCCTGAGGAACCCCTGAGGTAACACCTCTCCTGGATGGCCCCAGGGCTGTGCTCACCGGGTGTTCCCCAGCCCGGCTGTGCCTGTGCAGTAGCAGGAGTGTCTGATCCTAGCCTGCTTGGCCTGTAGCTAGAAGGATCCTTTAAAAGTGTAAAGGCTTCTGGAGTTTAAAATTGTCTTTTCAAATTGTCTTTGCTACAGAAAAGAATTGTGTTAGAATAATCTTAGGAAATTGTGCATTAACTTACGTGTACTTGGTTTGAAGAAAATAGGCTCTTTGGGCCATAAAACTGATCACATTTCTGTGATGAAAACAGCAGGAGCAGAAACAAAAACATTGGCTGAGATTTTAATCTTTTTTTTTTTTAATTGACCAATGAAGGTATTTTCTCTACAAAATCCAAGTAGCTGTCACAGTCTTTCATAAGCCACAAAATAAACACTTTGTGGGTTAATGCTAAGAATAAATGCCAACAAAGAGTATTTTGGTTGGAAAATGTAGAGGTGTGCTCAGTGTACCATTAGCTGTTTGGTTGTGGTAGCCTCGCCTGGAGGGTGGTGTGTGGGGTCAGCTGGTGGTCAACACAGCATGAGGGAGCTGGGGACCACCTCTGGAGGAGATTTTATTCCACACTTGCACAGAGCTACACATAATTCCTCCTGTTCCACGTCAAGTAGTGAAACTGTGCAGTTTGTCATTCTGTTGCACTTAAAATGCTGTTTTGTTCTGTAGAGTATATTAGGTCTGTAGTGGTCAATAACCATACAGACACAGCTCAAGCTGTCACTGCATCCCTAACTCATCTTCATAGAATTGTCAGCGTTGGAAGGGACATTAAAGATCATCTAGTTCCATGATGCCATGGGCAGGGACACCTCCCACTGGATCAGGTTGCTCTAGATCCTCTTTGTTACTGGTGTTTCCCAATATCCCCTTTATTTTTAAAGCCTCTGTTTAGTCATCACCGTTGCTTACCAAATCTCCAAAAATCTATCCTGATTTTTTTCTTTATACTGCACAGAAAAACATTCTGTACCAGATCTGCATATAGATTGCCAATCATTGCCACTCACCCTGTACCTCTGTAATTAAAGGTTTCCAGTAGGCATCAATTTGGCCGTCTGAGGCAACGTTGGTATGTGTACAATCATTTAACAATCTAGTGCATTTTTCTGGTTAGGTGGCTTAAAAACTACAGCGCTGCTACTGCCACACTCCTGCTGGAGCCCGGCCGTCCCTGCCCGGTACTGCTGCCGTGGGGCTGGGAGGTTCCTCAGGAGCCCGGCTCACTTCAGCCGGGGCTGTGCTGATCTTACGCTGTCTCTGGTTCTGAAGGGCCTGAGGATCGCAGGTTGGGGTTGGGCCAGAGCAATTTTAGTGATTTCAATGAACTTTGGACTTTGATTAGTTGCTTGTTTGATCGTTTGGCCAAGTACTGCTCCACTCACATAACCATCGGTGATACCAAAGGGGAGAGTGTGACTGTGGTGGGCAAACTTCTGCTCCTCAGGCGGCTTTTATTGCTAATACTGAGCACTTCAGCTAAAAGTTTATGCACATAATTGACATTTTTTACTTACAGTGAGCATTTATGTTTATATTAGTTAACTGTAAAGACCTGACTTATGAAGAAGAGTAACAACTATACACAGCTGGTAAAGCTTTACAAAATGCCATCCAAAACCAGAACAGAGTAAGCAGGAGATCGAATGCCTACAAGCCCCTGGATGGTGGACATCATCTCAGCAAGACGAGAGTTCCTGAGCGGTCTCTGCGGGTGGGGCTCACTCCTGAGGGTGCCCGAAGGCCTGAGTGGATGGAAAGTCAACCGAGCTCCCCGGGGATGTCGGCGAGTGGAGGAGAGTCCCTCCCGACACGAAACTGGGGCACCTGCGGGAATCCTGCTAGTGGTGACAGCGATCCCAGCCTGCTTCATCTTGGTCACCGGCGACAGGAGCGATCGGAAGGAGATGTTCGGGAGATCTGTGCGGCTCCCAAACTAAATGCTCAGGAGTCCTCACGCTCGGATGCGCTGGGCGAGGTCATACATTCAACTTCATTAACATTCCTCCCGGTTACCGGAGAGACGGCTCCCGGCCGCGGCCTGCCCAGGCGCGGCTCCCGAAGCTGCCGACGCGGNTCGCTAGCGGGGCTCGGCTCGGCGCCCGGTTTCGCCGCCCGTTCCACCGCGCTTCAGCCGCGGACGCCTTGAGAGGAAGGGGAAGGACCCGCTGCCGCGCAGCTTTGCCCCGAGGGAAAGCTCACCATGTCGCGGCCGCTCCCGCTGAACCCCACCTTCCTACCTCCCACCTACGGGGTGCTGAAGTCCCTGCTGGAAAACCCGCTCAAGCTGCCGCTCGCTCACGAAGACGGTGAGGCTTCCCCGGGCAGCCCTCGCTCCCCCGGGGCCGGCTCTGCCCTCCGCGGGGCCCCCTCAGAGCCCGGCCCGGTGAGGTCTGGCGCCCCGAAATGGCGGCCCCCGTCCTGCCGGCCCCTCGGGGACCGCTGCCTCGCTTTCCCTTTTCTCCCCTCCCTCCGAACCCCCCCTCCCCAAGGCGATTAAGCGGTGGGATGATTTCGGTAAGGTTATTAGGCGGTGAGCGATGGGCGCAGCCGGCCTGACCTAACGGAAGGCTCTCGTTTTTCCATCGCCGCCTCGGGGACGGCTCCGGCCGCCTGGAAAGATAAATTTAAGGGCGCGATTTGCCTCGGGCGAAGTGCTGGGGCGGCGGAGCTGCCCCCTCAGTCCGAGGCGAGGTCCCGCCGCAGCCTCCCCCGGGGCCCGGGCCGTTCAGAGCCCACCCCCGGGAAACCCGGCCCCGCGAAGTCCAAAGTTTGAACTTTTCTGGAAAGCTGAGCTAGTGTGGGTGTAATTGCACCTTGTATTTCTAATAAATCAAATGCACGTTGAGAAAAGCCCGTGAAAGGTCTCGCAGAGCCAAGGCTGTTTGTGTCCTCAGCTTTCCGAGGTTTATTGCCAAGTGACTTGCAGGGTGTCACCGGGGTTGTTGCGTGGGGTTAAAAGAAAATGTTAAGAAGGCATGAGAGCTGTCAGGAAGCTTTGTTGGTTCATATTCTTGCAAATCTTAACAGAGAAATCAGGTGTTTCCCTTCAAAAATGTGTATTGAAATCACAGGGTGTTGTAGGAATGAGTATGAAGCATATTTTTAACTACTTTTTTGCTTTGCTTGTACCTTTGAGTTTTTCATTAACTTTTCTGCACATCAGAATACATATTCTGTCAGACTTCACTGCTGTTGTATGTTACTAGCTTGCAACAATGTCAATAAGTACTGAATTTGAAGGCAACTTCCCTTGTGTAAGGACTAGCAAAAGTGGAAGTTTGAGAGGATAATAAGTTATGAGGGTATTAGGTTAAGACTGTTCTCAACAGAATACATAATGTCTTCCATTTTTTTCCCACTTAAATACTCACTTTTAAGTCTGTTGAGTACTTACTGAAGCTGACAGTCAAAGCCATGCATGCTGTGGAATTATTAACTAAAAATAGAGGAAAATCTTAAAACCATGGTTGGATCTAGCAAAGGTGCTCAGCTGGCATGACCCTTCAGTTCTCTACCAAATTGGTTGCATCGAAGGAGTTATTTTTATGAAGGGAGAATTTGTTTCTTATAACTGAGTGCAGGAGAAATCACTGAAGCGGTAGCACCTGGTATTTTAATTACTCATCTCTTACATCTTTATTATGTGTTTTGTTTAAGCATTCGGTAAAGAAAAAGACAAAGAGAAGAAGTTAGATGATGACAGCACCAGTACCACAGTCCCTCAGTCAGCTTTCTTGGGCCCAACATTATGGGACAAGACACTGCCCTACGATGGAGACACTTTCCAGTTGGAATACATGGACCTGGAAGAATTCCTCTCAGAAAATGGCATTCCACCCAGCCCAAACCAGCACGAGCATAGCCCACACCAGTCAGGTCTCCAGCAAGCTACCTCAGCATCACCTTCTGTCATGGACCTCAGCAGCAGGGCTTCTACTTCAGTCCATCCAGGCATGGTGTCGCAGAACTGCATGCAGAGCCCGGTCAGACCAGGTAAATTCTCCCAAATTGCTAATGATAAGAAAAAAGGAAATCGTCTCAAGTTGTGTCATGGGAGGTTTAGATTGGATATTAGGAAGAAATTCTTTACTGAGAGAGTGGTCAGGCACTGGAACAGGCTGCCCAGGGAGGTGATGGAGTCACAATCCCTGGAGGCGTTCAAAAAACGAGTAGGTGCAGCACTTGAGGCTATGGTCTAGTAGTTAGGGAGATGTTGGGATGAAGGTTGGACTTGATCCTAGAGGTCCTTTCCAACCATAATGATTCTATGAAATCAGCCCTAAGACCTTCCTATGGAGGTTGGCATGAGCCCTCCCACATGTAAATCTTTACTTCTCCCTGTGTGGTTGACAGGCAGCTTAGGGAAAGCCAGTATGATTCAAGATGCTCACACTCCAAAGAAATAAAAATAATAGCTCTAGTCAATGCTAAGTTGCTCCTCTGGGACTTTTAAATTATATAAGGAAGCTGTGGGAATTCCAAGGGAACTGGCCTATCTTTTCTTTGCTGGTAGCCTGGCTATTAGCCAGCAAAAAGACCACAAACAGAACAGTAATTAGTAATGTCTAGGTGCCCTGGTGTTAAAGAACAGGGAGAAAGACTGTGAAAGAGAATATTTGATGTGAGAACACTGGAGTGGACAATTATTTTGAAGTTACATCTCAAAAGACAGTGCTTCCTGTTGGAAATTTTGGCCATACTCTTATTCTCTGTTGAGAAAGTGAAGTTTGTCATGGTACATGGGGCAGGAACTAAATTTTGGAACTGTATTAAAGTCCTGCTTAAATTAGCGTCAGCTCTGACCTGAGTTGATAACTTGCATGTGTAGGCAAAGAAAACATCATGGAGTTCAAGTTGTGGTTGTTGTCCATGATTCATGGACATTTGCTCTCAGTGGAAGTCTTCTATTAGTTTATTAGCACTTGAAAATCATCCATTTAGAGACATCCAGAATAACTGCTCTGGCTTGACACCAGCATGGTTGAGATCATGGTTGGTGGAATAGTGTCAACATTGAAGTTTGGAAAACATGGAGCTTTGCCTTTTTCTCTTAAAAAAACCAAACAAAACAAACCCAAGTGTGGCTTATTTATGGTGCTCTTCTGCTCACACAAGGTTTGCTAGAGCAAAGTGTGCTATTGGGAGCAGGAAACCACTCCTCTCTCTTCTGCTTGATCGTTTGCCATGCTCAGCGTGCAGAGTCATTGTCAGAATCATCTGATAAGGAAGCAAAATAAATAAATAGAAGGACAAAAGCTGTGGAGCAGGATGAAATAGAAAAGTCTTACGTGTCTGCAACATTCCTTTCTTGTTAAAAAAGAAGTAAAACACCCCCCCAAACCTGTCAACAGGCTCCTTGGCCCCAAGTCTGAAGTGTGTGTTTAGTCGTGGATTTCTTTTACTTACTTTACCTGATGTGGATTTGACTTTGCTTTGTATTTCAGTTCCAAGGCATTTCATAGTTAACTAATAACTTACAAGGGTTTCCAAAGTTAAAATATATTTGGAGTTGGCAAGAGCAGAATATGAAAACCTCTTGTTTTTTCTGAGCCAGTATTTAAAAATAGTGTGTATATGCTACACCATTTTCTGTCGCATGGGCACACATAAAATTAAAAGCAGATAATCTGTCCTCGTTGGGTTTTTTTTTTTTCAGAGGAGCCTGGTTATAAGCCAGGCTTTTAATGATCACCTGTCAGAATTTATTGGTAATCAGCTGTCCACATGACTTCTCGACAAATTGATTTTTTTGAGTTTTTCCTGAGCCCTTTGCAGCTCAGGGTAACAAACTTCTCTCACTAAAAACTCTGTACACTTTGTTACTGTTGTAACAAGGAGTTGTGTCTCTTGGAGTAGGATAAAACATCTAAAGTTGCAAGTGTTTTTCCCACAGGTCATCTTGCCTTAAGAATAATACAATTTTTTGGTTAAAAGTGTTTTTTAAAAGGGAGCTCATTCCATTTCTTAAAATAACATTTTCTTCCCCCCTGTTACCGATAGGTGCTATGACTTAATCAACCTTAGTCTGGTTTATCATCAGGTTGTTGAAATTTTTATTGCTGTCATGTAAAAATCTTACTTTGATGGTCTGTCTTGGAGAGATCATCTTAGAGTTTAGCATTTGAGCAATTTTTAAAATAAAACTGTGTATTTTAAAAACCAAATCTTTAGTGAAAGTAAAACCAGTCATTTAAGGCTGTCATAGAAGTGCCAAGGCAAATTTGCTGCTTTAATATATAAAAGTTATTCTGAAAGTAAATGTTAAAATCATTACAATGGAGCCTTTTGGTTAATACACCTTAGGACTTTTAAGATACATATTTTACACTGTACATGAAGAAAGGGGTTTTTTTAATCTGTGTGAGCTACCGTTTCAGCATGCCTGACTTGTGATTTGAATGATTGTAATAAAGAACAAATAGCACAAAGGATACAACTTCAATAAAAATGAATTCCAGGTGATCTTATTATTAGGAAAACTGGATTTATTTTGTTTTAAGTGATAGTAATTCTCCAAAAATATTTTGTTGTTGCGTCCTCTGAATTTTGTCTTGTAATGGAAGCATGTTGGAGCATGTGGGCTGTGGCTGGAGGAAGGGTCAGGTCCTGTGCTGCTGGTGTCCCTACTCTGGTGGCTCTGCAGCATTGAGCACGAGTGTGTCACGTGCGGTCGGGCCGAGCTCCGGTCCCTGGGCGCTGTGCCCGGGGGAAGTGTCCACGTGCCCGGGGAGCACCGAATGTGACTCACGTACCCACAAAGAGGGTCTCTACAAGAGTGGCATAAGGAGGTTTAATTTTGTGCGTATGTTGAGATAGAAGCCTTGGCTGTCCTTAGAATCTAATGGTGCTGCCCAAATATATGTATTTTTATATAGAAAGAGATCTGGAAATCTGCATTGTTGGTCACTGAGCGGTGTCACCAGGCTTAGCAAAGCAGAGCTGGCCCTGACTGTAAACATGGCATTACAAATATCTTCAGGTTTTTCTTTTTTTCCTTAAAAATAAAAAAAACAGCAAGAAACTTCCTCGTAAATTTAACTTAATTCTGTATTTCCAGCTCGGATTGTCTGGTTGATAAAAAATGTCTAGTGTCACCAGTTTATGATCTCTTCCCTGGGCTATAGCAAAGAATAAAGCCAGCACCGACTTCCCCATGAATTTCTTTTCAGAGAATGTACATCTGACAAATAATGTTTTTTCTTTTGAAGAGGAGGGTCACAGGATAATGGCTCTCCCAAGACTTTAATCTGGTGTATTTATTTTTCACAGTATGGGTTTTGTTAATACAAAATAGTCTTTTCATTTATTGTAGCATTGCAGACCACCATTCATTGTAACGTGTACAAGCATTTGAAACTTTCTCTCTGTATTGGATGCCGGTTGGTTGGTTGAAATCTGTAGTTGCCCTCGGAGAAGCAGGTTTTATAAAGCTGTGTGCAAACACATTTTCATTTTTCTTCATTTGGTGCATACCTTGTGTTGTCTTTTGCCAGTTTCTTGGTGGAATACCAATCTCTGTTTAACTGGAGTTCTTTGAGGAAATGTGGAGTATTTGTAGCTGTCTGTATGTAAAGGGAGGTTCGTATTTTGCAGATAACTACTTGGTGAGTGCTTTTACCTGGCTTTCTTTTCTGCATAGCCCTTATTTGGGTGGAAGACCCTAATTAGAATGTCTGGGGGATTTTGTGGTTTAGATCTGAATTTTCTGTTGGCCACCAAAGCCTTTGGTGTAGGGGGTGTCACGGGGATGCTGGTGACAGTGATAGCCCCTGTGTTGTTACTGCCCTGCTCAGGGAGGATAGGGCTGTTGGAAGCTTTGAAAACCTCCCTCAGTCTTTGCGTTCCTATGGCAGTGGTTTTCAGTCCGTGTTGCCTGGATGGCTGGGTGCCTTAGACTATTTGCAAAGAGTCTTCCAAAGATTATTTAAGGAAAGAAAAATCTGTTGCAGAAATACACCTGTAAGCAATATCTGCAAGTCTTCATGTTCAGTTAAAGAAAAAAAAAAAAAGATTTAGGGATACATTAATCAAAAAGCTGAAAGCTATTTCCATGTGTAGTATACTTATGCCTCCTACCCACCTCCCCCCCCACCCCAAACACAGATTTTTATCAAATGCTGTGTTTTATTTATTCAGCTGAGATACTTAAAAGGTAATGGATACTGAGCTCTAGATTACTTCTTACATAGATACTGAACTGTAATGATTGGCAGTAGGCGTGATGGGCTGGTTTTCAGCAGTTTCTTTTAACTGTGATAGGTGCAGCAGCCATCTGGGAGAGGTTTATTCTTGCTGCATACTGGGGATGACTCGATGAAGGGGGCAGCCCACAGAAGGGTGTGTGTGCAACACTCCCTTTATTGCAGGCTGCCTTCCCTTGTGTTTCTTAACGTGACCTCCTCTTCCAGCATAGTCTGGAGTGTGAAGGGCAGCATTCCCAGCAGCCAGCCTCTCTGCAATCCTCTCCTAGGCTTTAATCATTGTTTACAAGCAGTTCCCAGGTGTTGCATGAGCCCCTCGTTCTTAGAGTCGAAGGACTCAACCTCCAGCACCAAGAGCAGCTGGGAATTTCCCGACCTTTGGTCTCCCACGTGACAACATGGGAATGACCAGCTAAACCATCAGGCAGGCTGGTACTAGAGCTGCTCTTCACATTGACTCTCACGTGAGACTCTGGGTGGCTGTTGCCTGCATGACCATGTGCTTGAGGCACGTGGCCGTCCCCTGTGCAGCTGCTCAGCGTGGCTTTTGCTGGAGCAGCAGGCAGGGCTTCGTGCTCCTGCCATTGCCAGCCCATGCCCAAATCACAGGGAAATGGAAAAGCTTTGCTCTGGGCTGCCCCGGCAAGGGAAGTGCAGTATGCAGACAAGCCTCACGCAACTGCTTTCTGGATCAAAGGAAGATGCAAAATATATTCAGGCAAATATTAAAAATAGCCCATCACATGATAACGGGGGAAAAAAGCGCTGAGCGCACAAGTCTTGTTAATGCTGGAAGCAAGAACACTGTGTCTCCTTCTAGAGATCTGATTTTATTATTCACTGTTAAATGTTGATTATTGGTTAAATAATTGCTTGACGGCATGAAGGAACTTGAAGTTAATTCAGAGCTCAAACAGTAAACAGCATGAAACATCCTGGGCTTTATGCTATAGTTATAAAACATACCTGGCCTGGCTCTTCAGATCTCATCAGGGATAGTGCTTTCCACACAGGAGAGCCCCTTAGGCAAGTAAGGGCTATCCAGTGTTAGGAAGAGGATACACAGGCAGAACAAGTAGGGGGGTTTTGTCCCATAAAGAAGACATTTCAAGGATGTTTGAGTTGTGGCAGGAAAAAGTCTATCTCAGAGTGTGTTGGAGAGCGCTTGATTGAATAATTCTCTATTGCAGTGATTTGGTTTTTAAGAAGCAAGTGTGCCCTGGAGTCTTTCCTAAAACAATATGTTATAGTTAAGAGAAGACCTCATCAGGAGATGTAGATGAAGAAGATACCTGATTAGATGAGGCTACTAGGAAATACATTCAATTCTTCAGTCTGTCCATATGACAGCAGACTGGCAACTGTGAGAGCTAGCAGCGGCCAGATTCTGCCCAATTAATCTCAGCAGTGAGTGCTTTTCTCCTCATGTGGTCTTTCTGAGTTCAGTATTGCTCAGCAGGCAAGCAGCTTGTTGACTGCTCTCCATCAACTCCTAGGTGAAGCAGCAAAATGTCACCATTCACCCTCTTGTCATTCATCTTTCTGGATTTTTATGGTTTTTGAAGGGGGGGTAACAGCTCTCAATGTGCCAGTAGAGTTTTCTCAGGATGAAAGGACATAGTCATCACTGATAAAGAGGACTTTAGAGCACTATGAAAGCAAAAGGTTGGTTGGCTGGTGGTACAGTATGGGTCTATTTAGTATTTATATCACACAAGCATGATTGTAAATTTCCTTTTTTTTTGAAGTCTTACTTTCATAACTAATAAAATACATTTTCAATATTTTGTCTGAATTCCACGGAAGACCTTGATGATCAGAAAAGAGTATTTCAACTAAGTTATATTCAAGAAAAGCTGTGATTTGATGTCTTCTACATTAAGTAGATAATGAAAGCTCTGAAAAAAAAATTACTTAAACCTGAAATCTACTCCATTTAATGAAGTTTATATATTGTGAGTTACAGCAAGCACATGTATGACAAACAGATTTTGTAGCTTGTATCACTTGGGTTTTTTATGTACAAATAGCATTAAAGAAGCTGTCTAGTTATCCCAAAGCTGAATTTGGTCCTGAGAGCTTCAGAGCTAATGTGGGGAAAGCTAACAAAGGTAGGTAAGGCAGTATGTGTTACAACAATTTTTTTTTTCTCCTTTCTCTTTTCTGCTAACGCTCTTTGTAGCACTTCAGCTTTGCATAACTGAGGTGCCATCCGTCAAGTTTTAAGTGAATACAAGTTACTGTTTAACCTCTAATTTCTGACACACTTGAAGCTCTTGTACAGTTACATTTCCCTGTCCCATTCTCTGAACTAAATCTTGTCAGGGCTAAACTTCACCCAGATTTTCATTAAACACCATCCAGCACCATTGCTTAGCTGCTTTGATGTGGCATGCTCTTGCTTCAGGCTTCTCTTCTCAGCTTTGAGACCAACAGCCTTAGCTCTTCATCTTACTCTTGTTCGTATTATATGCCATTTAATGAAAACAGACATTGAGGATCTTGAAGCTCTTTGATTGTGTTTTGGTGTGTTTGTAGGATGAAATAAAAAATCCAACTTGCATTAGGGTCCTAGGAAACTCGAGTCCTTATTAACTGGGACATAAATCTAGACTGTTGCTGAAACAAAACTCGATGGGAACCCACAGATCAATGTTCTATCATGCACTTACTACACACAGATCCTACAGTGAACTACAGTAACTCATCTGTAACAAAATGTCATCCTTGCATATGTAGGTGTATAAGCACAGAGGCAAAAATGCATAGTTTGTACAACATTCATTAAGGATGGAGAATGGTTTTAAAAAGAAAAGAGTTCTTTCCAATTAGCCTTAGGGAGCTCAGCTTGCTATAAATTCTTTGTTCTGGAACATGGCTGTGGACAATAGGTCAAAGATTAAGTAATTCATTACAGAACTGGTTGGTACTCCTGAATTTAATAAACAAATGAATGAACAGGGTTCTTCATCCATAGCAAGATCCATTACTTTGTGTGGCAATGATTGGATGTTAATTTTCTTTTAAAACTCTTGCAAGGCTCCCCACTTAATTCTTGTATGTGGATGTTGCTGTGTTTGAGGTGACCTGTTAGCAATTGTGATTTGGGTGAAAGCACTCAAACCAGAAATTACACACTGTCCACTAGTCACTGCTTATAACTTGAAATTCTAAGGGGGCGAGGAAGGAAATTGTAGCTTGTATTTTGAAAAACTGAAGGAGCAATAATGTGAGATTTCTAAACACAAGATACTCCTGCAGAACTCCATTTGATGGAGCAATCAATATGTTCAGCACAGCGAGAGTACTGAAATAATAGCACTGACCCTTTTTGTAGAAGAGTACATTACTCAGGGCTGCAGAATATGAAACAGGCTCAAAGTGAAAGGGCTGCATCGGAACAGAGGAGGTCACTGCAAACAATTTAGGTGTTTCCACACACTCACCATTTCAACATTTGGGAATGAGTCCTACTCCAGCAAGAAGTCTGCTTAAAAATGAGCCGTGTGCTTAGCTTCTAATGCTCAGTAAGTAGGAACTAAGCACTCAAAACCAAATCCTGCTCCTCATCAAAACAGAGAGGGTTAAACTGACTTAATTTGAAGCACCCTGCAGCAATCAGGCATACCACTGTTCCCTCTTTTCTTTGTGCTGCATAGTGGAAATATAGATGTTACTGACGTCTGTAATCCTGCAGCTGCGGCCCCTCCTTGCAGCATGGGGCATTTGGCCATTCTCTGTGTGTAACTCTTGCAGCTCTGGTGTTTGCTGTGTTAGATGAGCATGGGGTATTTTTATTTTTGCCTGATTTGCTATGAAAACAATTTCCAGTCATGCTAGGTATGTGTGGCCTCTTGCGTGTTTCTGCTTTGTGATTTTTGAGTATATTGGCAGATTTTAACCGAGTGTGGCAGGAAAGTTGTGATTCTGAAAGAAAAATTACATCCCTAAAATTTCATGAAAATAGATGAGTGGATAGGGTGGGAATCTGTTAGAGAGCAGGAAGAGCTGTAATGTAAATGTGCATTTTCTACATCAAAAAATTTACATAAGACCTTTAAAATGCCTGATCGGTGTGAAATGCTTCTGGGAAAGCTGACAGCCTTTTAGACACCATGAGATGTCAATTCACTTGGAGAAATGAATCTGCAAGAAACCAGGTTTAATTGGTTTAGTGTGTGTTGGGGGGTGGTTCACAAACTTTTTTCCACCATTGTCCTTCCCTTAAAATCCTCAGCTCCCAGACTCTTGTGATTATATGAGACTCCAAGGTTTCATTTAAAAAGGGAAGTTAGAAAACCAGCTATAGGGTTTGCAGGCAAGATCCTGAAAGTGCTGAACACAGTCAATGAAACGATTTTGACCCTCTCCAAAGTCGACTGCAATTATTTCACCTAAAAATTTTCTGAACTTTTACGCAACCTTGCTATATCCTGTTCCTCTGGTGCAGCAGAAGCACCCGTTGGAAACTACCTTGCAGTCAGCCAACTTAAAATCTGAGGCCTGTTATCTTATCACAGTTATTGCAGTATCACACATGGGCAGGTGTCCAAGTGACCTCGTGTATGTGTCTTGCCATTCATTGTCGGCAGTGCGTTGGGCTGGGGCTCTGCGCACAAAGCAGCCCTTTTACAGCCCGCTCTGAGCTCTGCCTGGGGTCTGGGCTGGAGGCAGGTTGGATGGGAGACTGGGGAGAGTGAGAGTGGGCTAAAGATGCTGAGGGATCAGAGAGGAAAAGTAGGTCGTGGCAGGGTATGTGTGTTGGGAGGAGGACGAGGGGAGCGCGAGCGAGGGGAAGATTTGTTTTCCTATTGGCTTTTCAGAGTTGTGCAATTTAAGAATTGGATTAACCTGATATGACTTTGTTTTTCTGCCAGATTAGATATGTTGAGTTTCTTGGCATTGTGAATTGTACAGTACATTGTGTGCTGTAAATATGGGTGTGTCGGAATAAAACTGTAATGACACAACGTGTTCACAGTATAATGCAGCGCTGCTGGGTGGACTCCCCTGCTCCCTTAGCATCCCATTCCCTCTCCCCCTGACTGCACATACTTGTTAGGGCATCTACAGATTTGTTAGAACCTCTCTAGGTTCCTACTTTCTGTTTCCAGCACAGCATCAAGACATTTTGATGCTCTCTGTGGTAAGGTAACACGTCTCTGAGCCCAAAACCCCTTTGGGTATGGCAGCAGCATACGCTATATGAAGTGTCTTTGAAAAAAACCCAAAACTGTATGAAAAGGCACTCAAGGGTTTCTTCCTGCTTTCTCCAGGGTTATGTTGGAGAAAGTTTGCTGGAAAATGTTGCAAATTTTCTTTTTTTTTTTTGCTCTGCCTTTTTTCTTTTTTTTAAACTGTGTCAAAGACATTGCCTTGAGCTTAACTTTGAAAGAGTAAAAAGTCAGATGCAGATCTGAAATAACTGCAAGTGCTGAGCTCATTCTTGTTTGAAGTGCACCACAGAGGCATATTGATGTCAAAGTAAAATTTTCACAGCAGGATATATTTGCTCAGTGTTTTGTTTTGTTGTGTTTTATGTTACATACGTCCTGAGCTAATTGAATGTGGTGCATCCATTTTATATGCAGGATTAGCCCCATGGAGCAGCCCCATTCTCCTTGCTTTCTGCAGAGTGAGGGTGGAATGATGACTGCAACTAGACAGCTAAAACAAGGTGGCCAGAATCAGAGTTCTGCTGAGCTGGGTCATCACTGCTCTGAAGGGCAGTAAAGAGCATGCAGACTTCAGGGAGTGAAACTACGAATACCTCAGGGCACTGTTGTTTAATTCCCACTCTCAATTTGCAGACTTCTGGGGACCACAGCTACCCAAGCAGGTTTGTCGTAAGGGACTGACCACAGTATGGCCTCTGTCACCAGCTCTCTAGGGCCCTGCCATCTCTATCAATGCATGTACATTGAAAAATGAGGAATTAATTCTCCTGCCTGTAGTGAAGATTATTTCTCTTGGAACAGAAGAGAATAAATAACAGATAAGATTAATAAGTGAGATCTCAAGATTGTGTCATATTCCTTGTCCATATGTTGTTACAGTGCCTTACTCTGGTTCACACAGGCAACAAACCATGGGGCTTGCTCCTTATGGTGAAGGTTTTGCTGAAGTGGTGGTAGTCTGGTGACTGAGCCATTTCTTGAGAGCAACACAAATAAAGTGGAGCCAGGAGGTTGACCTTGTGAACACCTGCATCACTCCACTGCATACTTAAATGGGAGAATCAGGAAAGAGCACAGCATATTTAAAGTTCACTTGCATATCCACCTTTTGAGGAGGTGAAACCACAAGCCTTCAGTTACAAATGTTGGACAGCTGCGGTTTGGGTGTCTACTTGAGACACATTAGCTATTGGGTCTCAGCACTTAAAAAATCAGGGCATGGATTGTCCAGACTCTTGAGACCTGATGTTCATGCACCAGCAATGACATGGCTGCTCTCAGAAAGGCTGATCTTTCTGTTGGACTAGACTTACCACCAGGTCTAAGAAGCACTTTTCCAAACTCTCTTATCTGTTCAATATTCTCAGTGTGACGTGGTTGAAGCCATTCTAGAAAATTGTGGTAGTTTCTGGCTGGAAGCTGTTCTGGACACGTGAAAAGAAATCATTAGCCAAATTGAAGGACAGAACTGGAGGTGTAATTCTCAACTCATGTGTGTCTCCGATTTCACCAGCTGCTGCACGTGTCTAGGTTATCAATTTATTTCTGTTAGAAAGTAAACAAATCTCACTTTTCTTATGTACTCTCATGACTGTCTCATCTGAGTTGCTCTTATCTGTAGCAGGGATGTATTTCTGAGGTCTTGCATTTGGAAGCTTTTCTTCTCCATATGCAGCATGCTCTCACGAGTCACATGCACCTCTGATCTGGCCAGGGATGCTGTTTGTCTCTTCCTAAGTCAGTTATTTAAAAGCATTATTATCACTCCTATCAAAATGTAATACCTTATCACTTGGGCAGCTTTTAGCCCCTTAGACCCCGCGTGTTTTTCAGATTGAATCCTTTGCCCAAATTCTGTCTCACTTCATGAATGTTCCTCTGTGTTCAGTAGTGCTAATTGGTGGCTATTCAAGTAGTGTCAGTGAAGCTCTGACTTCAGATTTGATGTGTGCCACCATCAAATCCATTCCTGTCCTGGGCCACATCCTGCGAGGCCTGAGTACCTCTGCTTATCCTGAGTATGGAATTTGAACTCATTTAGTGTTGTGCATTTTTGAGCCACTGATGGAAGCTTTCATAGTGCTCTACAATGAAGACTTTACATTGCCTGTTCCAAATCAGGTCCTTCCAGAGCCTGCATCTTTGAGGAGCTGATGGTGCATAACTCCTGCCAGACCCAGGAGAACACCTGGTGCTCAGCACCCTTGCCAAACTTGCTCAGCCCTATGGACCCTATTAACACCTCGTTAAACTACAGCACTGGCAACCCTAGCGCTTAAACAAACCCCTTCACTCATTTTTCTGCTGCCCCTGGGTTTACAGCCCGTGGCTTGTTGTTTCCCACTTTCTCACGTTTTCCCAAAGCCGCTGGTGTGTACAGTCTGAGGATCACATTTAACCAACACAAGGAAATCAGCTTGGCCCGCCGGGCTGCTTCATCACGTGGCTGCAAATGTGCTCACTCTGTTCTGCCAGACTGGGGCTAGCTGAGCAAAATACAGTGAAGCTCCGGGCTCCTGGCCAAGCTTTTATTTCAGTTTGGAGCTTACAGCCACATATTTGCTATTTGGCAGGACATCCACTGGGGTATATTTGGATAGTAATCTAGCATTGTTTTGCTGCTTTTTTCTTCTTCTTTTTTTTTTTTTTTAAATGCACACAGATAGTATAATCCCAACACTCACTTTGGCCAGTCCATGCAAGGTTTCTCAGTGTGCACCGTTATGTATGTGCACTCAGAACTTGTAGCCGTGACCTTTGATAAGTATAAGTCAAAGCAATTAACTTTCTTTTATTGAAAAATTCTGGATGTCCTACTCTTTGCCCCCTGTGTGCTGATAACAGAGCTATGTTGTTACTCTTTCCAAGATCAAAAGCTTCGCTAGGGTTTGATTGGAGTCCAATTATGGAAGGAAGTAGCTGTGCTGGAGCTCTGAAAATAGCAATAATTGTTAAAATAATAAAGCGTGTCCTTGTGTGTCTTTATAATATTTAAAACTTCTTTTGGGGGGAAGGGGGTGGCTTTCCTCTAGTTTTAAAATGAAAATATTAGCAAATGTCTTGGGAAAATAGCAGTGTGCTATTAGAAGAACAAGTATCCCTCTCTGGATTTCTTACTCCAGTTCTGTTCTCCACCCCGGGCTGGCCTTCCTCTGAAGCTGTTTGCATGCAGCCTGACTCATACAGGAAAATAAAGCTGGATTTGATTTTTAACTGTATGGGAGGCTTTGGGTTTGGGGGGGATAAAGGCTTTATGATGCAAACTCATTTATTTCTCTCTGAAACAAAAATAGGCTTTCTAAAGTATAGCACATTTTGGAAAGTTGGCTCTGGGTTTGAAACCCCTCCATCTCTGAGGGCTCCCTTGTATAATAGTGCAAAAAGAGGGAATGCCTGGGGAGGGATATGTGACAGCAGGAGGGGTGTGTGAGGAGCAGCTCCTGGTATTTTGTGAAGGCTCATCGGTTTATATGGACTGTACTGAGCCTGGAAGTCTGGTTTTACGGTGACTTTATCAGGCACTTCGAGCTGTATCTGAGCAGATCAATACTGGCAAAAGCTGAAATACTTTTTCCCAAATCTGAAAGTTTTCTTTAGGATATAAATTCACATTTGCCTTCTCTTAGTCTTTCCTGTGTCCTCCGAGGGAAAAGAACCTGGGATGAAGAGCCCAGTGGCTGAGACTCTGGGCTGGTGTTGCCTGGCAGAGCTGCAGGAAGAGAGAGCTTGGTTCTTGGTGTTAAAACTCAGCGTGTATAGACGTCCATCCATCAGTTGTGGTGTTTAGTTACTTGAAACATCCAGGTGAAGACATAGAAATGAAGATGATAATATGAATAACACTTAAGTAATATTTTCTGATTGCTGTAGGTGTTGCTTTGGTGATTGTACAGTTGTGACTGGGTTGAACTTAGAGTAAGATTTTACCATAGTTTATCTTTTTGGGTTTTTTTAAACTCACGTGCTTGCACACACATCTGATACGGGACAAGATAATCCCTTTTTGAAAATCAACCCTTGTGTACTTTCTTTTTAGCCAGCTGGGCTCAAAATCACTAATTGCTTGAGTAAAACCTTTGCATTACAGATAAATGGTATCAAGATAACAAGCCCAGAGGATTGTAGAGATCCAGTGAAGCTCTTTGATTTGTCACGTGAACCTTCAGGACTAGAATTTTCTTAGTCCCTAAAATTACTAGGACAGAACCTGTTATTTATTCGTTTGAATCTTACTGTTGTGTTCTCTCCATTGCAGTGAGAATTACTTAGTCTTTCTTCATTCACTTAAACATTTTTTTAAAATCATCTGTTTGTTCTGACCATAAGACAATTTTACGTATATAACCTCTATAAGGTGTTCTGCCTAAAATAGTCCAGTTCCCTGCTCTTACTGAGTTTGGGTGGATCTTTGCTATGCAAAATGCTTCATTGCCTTCTGGAAATTTTAGTTGTCAAAAAACCAGCCTTAGCAAGGGGTACCCTGTTGGTCGGCTTAAAGGTGTTTACCCAGTCTGCTCTCAGAAACAGCCTTGCCCTATCTCTAGGAGCTGCTGAAACTCATCAAGCAGGTTCCTGCAAACCAATTATCCAGTTGAGCAGAAAGAGGAAAGGTGTTTCTCTTGCTTGTTTTTGATTTGCTGAGTTTAACCCATTCGTCCCTAAGCTGCGGTAATGGTGGATGTTCCTAGCAGTGAGAGGAAGAAGGAAGAGGGTTAAAGGGACCTCAGATCTTGCAAATACTGATGTGTGTGTTAGTGTGTGTCCCTCGAGTGGGCAGAGAGGAGCAGTTTCCAGCGTGAAGCTAGAGCACTGGGATTCTTAGCTATGACTCTGACCCAGTGTCCCTCACCTGGCTTTTTGTCTTGCATTTCAACAAAATAATAATAATACTACTAAAATCAATCCCCCTCCAACCCAGCCCCTCCCCACTCCAAACCAGTAATGAATGTTTCATTGCTGCCAGAGCAAATTTGTTGATTCTCAAACACTCCTACTGTGTCTTGGTTGGAAGACTTAAATTGCTTGCATAACAAGTGCTGTGGATAATAGAAAAAAGCTCTTTCTAGTAGACCTCTGGTTTCCACTACATGTTGTAAGAATAAGTAACTACTCCGACCATAGCAGACAGCTGGATTGTCCACATCTGACTGTCTTCTACATTGATTTTTAAGACAGGACATGTGCATGACTGTTTCAGTGGCTATCGATACCAGATGTGTCTCTGTGGAATTCGGAAAGATTGTCAAGTGACAGTGCAGGTGTCAAATGATTTTGCACATGATTACTGGAAGTGATAAATGAGTGGGTGGGATAAAGTGAAAAGTTATTCTCAATTTTAGTACAGAACAGGAGGATTAAGTGACTTTCCTGACTGCCATAACAATAACCTGGTGAATACTTCTTCTTTTTTCCTTCCTATTACCTGCCCAAGGAGTCGATTCCATGAGCAGCAGAATCTCCATGGGTTCTCTGATGTGTAATGAGGCTCCTGCAGGCGTCCTTCAGCCAGGGAGTTAAGAGTTTCTTTCATTTACACTATTTTCACAAAGCTTGTTAGCAATACATGGGGATACTTCTCTGCCAACAGTTGGAAAAGCCCTTGGGAGGGGGCTATAGACAGCCACATGCACAGCGTGATTGCACAAACCTCATTTCTCTAGGAAATTGAGTAAAGAATAACTGTGAAGTACTGAGGCACTGAAATGAAGCTTGCAAAGTAATGGAAAGAGCTGAAAGGGCCATTTGATATCTTCATTGCACACAGCTTTTAACCAGGTACATGGGATGCAGCTCTTGCCCACAGGTTAGATCCATGCAGGCAGATTTCCGTCTCAGGACCTGTCTTTGTAGAAGTGAAATGTAGAAGTGACTGCCTTGATTGTTTTGAAAGGGGCTGGAAGTGCTTACGAAGAAGCAGATAGAAATACTCAGCAGCTTGGGCTGTGGCTGTGGCAGAGCTTGCTCTGGTGGACTGAGCTGTCTTTGTGGTCTGTGCAATAATCTTTGGCTCTAGATAGGGCTTTCTTTTGTTTCCTGAGTAGCCTGAGGGTATAACTGAATATTTACTACTGGGCTTCATTGGGGTTTTATTTTTTAAAGGAAGATCTGTGAGTATACAGGTTGGAATGCATGTTAATAACAAAAATTGAATAAAGCCTTTCCATCAGCAGGATTTTATTGAGATTTGCTTGTGCACTGAGTCCTCAAAGACCTTATCCGGGCAGCAAAATGGAGGCAAAGGAGGTCAAGCCAAATTCCCAGGTTATTGAGCAAAGGAGCTGCAAAGACAGGTGTCCAGCAGCTAGGACAGACCTGAAACGGGTGAAGATGGGCTGAGATGGCTTCAGCAGGGGTTTCTTCCAGGCTGCAGGTCAGGTGGGTGAGGCACGCAGGTTGGACAGCATGTGGTGGAGGGGCAGCATCACCTAAGCTGGGTGTGAATGGTGTGGAATGTCTGCACATAAACAGCCTGGGCATGAGGAAGCAAGATGTTCTCAGCTGTGAATAGGTGAGTTAGTTCTAGTGAAGTGCACCAGAACACAGGGTTAGCTTCTGCAGGAAGTTAATGGTGGCACAAAGCATCTTTATCATGAGACCAGCTCTTAATTTCTCTCTGAAACTCTGGAGCACCATAAATCTGGTCAGTGCCATTTTCTTTATTCCTTCTCCATTTGTAAGAGAACAAATAAAAATGTTCTGTGAGCTTTGCTACATTAAAAAAAATAATCATTTATATGGTACAGCTCTATTTTGTGTAAATCTTATATCCAAAATATAGAGGGCTTTAGAACAGAAGAAGAAAAGCTGCATATCTGAGTTTAAGATAAAATAAGATGATCTCTGTGACAGAGACAGCAGAAATGATGTGATACGACAGTTGCTGTAGCAACACCACCTACTTCATGAAAATCAGAGTTAACAGGAGTGTAAAAGGTAAAGCCCACATAGTTTTCCAAGCCTGTGAATTGCTGCTGCCCTCAGCTTGCAGTGCTTTCCAACTCTCCAGTGTTTCTCCTTTCGTTTGGGCACAGATACAGATTTTTCTGCATGGCCAACCCTGCAGACCCAATGCTGTGTTCAGCAGGGGCACGGAGGGGGAGTTCTGCTGGAGCTGTGAAGCCAGCAGTGTCTTTGTCTACAGGTGACCTGGTGAATAAGAGGAAGATAACATGAAGGGTTTTGTCCTGTCCTGTCCCCAAATCCTCTCAAAAGCCTTGGACAACAAAATACTGTGTGGCCTGTTCCATCTCACAGAGTTCCTGTACAGCGAATGGGATGACCACCATTGTGAAAAGGAAGCCAGACCAGTTAATTTACTTCTGTGGGAATCAACTTTTAGTAAAGCACTCTTGTATTCAATATAAATTAGTATTGTAGAGACTGCAGGTGTCAGAGGTAGGTGCATTGAGACTTTCCCCCCTCCTAAATAAACCCCAAATAGTGGTGTTCCCTACCAGTGATGGGTTGCCTATGAAAGTAGGAAAACATGTTTATAGTCAGAATGGCTGATCTGTTTGTGTGGCTGCTGGGAGGTGGTGAGTACAGCACAGCACATAGAGAGCTTTGTTCCCAGAGGGGCAGAGACTTGTATGAAATTTGCTGTATTTGAAGAGGGTAGAAGGATCTCTGTTAAAGAAATGTTTCAGTGCCAACACATTGTTTGAAAGTTGAGTTGTCTGGATTGGCAGCTACTACTGACATTTGCAGCTATGGTTATTGTAAGAAAAATACTATATTAAAAATATGGTTACTGTAAATAAGACTGCTCTTGGCTTATACTTCATGGTAATTTTCAGGGAACAGGGTCCTCTATGTATATTTATAAAATGCAAACATGTATGTTTAAAAGCTCCCATATGCAATGAGTTGACTGATTTGCCAGTTCACATTGGCCTCAAGGTTACACTCAGTTATATTTTTATTTTAACTATACTGATATTTTTAAATGTATTGACTTTATGGATAATATTTTTTTCATTGATTGGCAATGGAAAGCCATGCCAAAATGAAAGTAAAATCTCTATTACTTGTGAATTGGGGGAAAAAGAACTTGAATGAAATAGCAGTCTCAAATGGCAGTTGAGTTTCACTGATCCATTTTGCTGAGGTGCCTCCTGAAGGCTTCACAATAAATGCACTGCTCAACAGATGGAAGGAGGTTTGACCTTTTTGTCTTGGGGCATTTTCATTTTTTACATAGTTCAGAGTCTTCACAGGTTCTGCCCATCTGTTGTATGCAGAACATGCATATATAGTGTGTTCAGGCTCAGTCCAGAGCTATGGGCTGTTTGCACAGGAGGTCACAAGACAGAAAATAAGTATTAGGATTCCAGGATTTCTTCAGGAAATATTCCATTGCCAACCTTTTAACAGCTTGAAAGATAAAAACATTAAAATTTTGGTATGTGTTGCTTTTCCTTTTTCCTCTCTCTCTTGAGATTTTTTGCTCACTTTATCTTCGTGTTTCTATAAAAAAGTGACTGCTGTTGGTAGGTGCAGAAATCTCTGCAGGCATTGGTTTGGCTTTTGAGACTCCTCAGCATAGCAGTTTCTTGCCATTTTCTGCTGCTTAACGACTCTTTCATCTTTAGAAGTGAAATTATAAGAATGTCTTGCCCGATGTTCAAGGTTGTAGTTTCTTTTCATCAGACTTTTGCCTTTTTCTCTTTGAAGTTCCCTGTTTTTATCTGTCTGATATACCCCAAACCCCTGTATTACACAGCAGCTGTGAAGTAGTTATGGACACATGAATAATGTCCTGTTCTCCAGGAATTTTCCCTGAGCCATGGGTCCATGTTCCCTTCCTCCTCTGACCTGTTTTTCAGACTCCCCAAGACTGATGCATTTGTATACTTTATAAATTAAGATTAAAAAATCAATAGAGAAAACGATAAAACCACACACCCTTGTGCTTGTTTTGTGTGTGCTCTTTGGGAATAAAACCAGTATGTAAAAGCAAATCAGACCTCTGCAGTTACTGGGCTCTAGCAAAACAAATACAAGTTTTTGAGTTTTGGTGGTTTTTCCAAAACATGCTAGAGGGTCCTAATTTAAGGCAGAGAGAAAAGAAAATGTACTGAGTCTTACTCAGAAGGTTATGGGAACAGCCTGTCCCCATTCTGGCATCTCTGCTTCTTAAAATGTAATTATTTCCTACAAATCACCTTCTATCGAGCATCAATTTAGTTTTGTCACGTAAAGACAGTGAATAGAAAATATAAAAAAGTAGAAGCAAAAAGCTCCTGCAACAGATAGTTGAGATTTGAGTGTACAGAGCAGCTCAAAAGAGGACGAGATTTGCAAGCTCCTGTAACTCTGCCCAGTGACCCCCTTTTGCTGGGGCTGTATTCAGGGAGCAGCGATAGCATCTGGTGTCTGGCTCTCCGGTGCCATTAGCTACTGATTGGGAGGCAAGAAATGTACCTGCTTCACGTGGCCTTTCCATGCAGGTTGAAATCTCCCTTGGCTCTGTTTTGATAACACGCCCAAGCAAGATGGGCTTGGGTACCAGAACTGGGTAATAGATCCATGAGTCATGGGTGGCATATGCTGGCAGGATTACAGGAGGGCTTTTTGCAAGACCTGTTTACTGACTGAGGGTGAGCTGTCCTGGATGTTCGTTAGCCAAATAAATAGAACAATGTGAGAAGAACTTACTTGGACTGCAGTCTTTCAGAGCACACTGGCAGTGGCATGAATGCATCTTGAGGACAAGTATTGTCTTTGTTCTGAGTGATACTCCCTGTGAGGGCATATTTACAGGTGCTGTATGAGGCTGTTATCTAAAGCAGGGGCTCTATCTAAAATCTGCTGTTTGAGAGTGGTTTATTAAAGCTGGACATGTAATTGTCCAGGGGAAGAAAAATGGATTTTTTAGTCTCCTTCAGAACAGGTTAACAATTCTGATTCTTCTCTAGAACCTTTCCTTTAAGAAAAGAAAGAATTGTACTTTTTTGAGGAACCTTACTGTATTTGGATTGCCAATTAACAAAAATATACACAGATACGCCAGAGGATGTCACAGAGCTGCAATGCACCAAAGAATATCAGCAGCTTGAAGTGAAATGTGCTTCTAAACCAAGTGTAAATTAAAATTAACTACTTGTCTGAATGTTCTTCCCTGCAGCTTCTCTTCTGGCATGTCCCCACTGAATGCCATCTTGGTCTATCTTTATAAGGAAAGCAGCACCCTCCAAAAAATCAGGAAGGCATTTAAGAGGGCTGTGAATTTCATGCTTTTCAAGAATTTGAAAATCCTCCTGCAGTGCCCTAGGAGCAGGATCGAACTCTCTGTCAGTGCTTCATCAAGAGCAATGGACAGACCAGGAACAGCTACTTTCAGGTGTCTTGCAGGGGCTGGTTTGGGAGTGAATAAAAGTTCCATTTTCTGGTAGCTTTCAGAAGTGGGACCTCACTGAGCTAAGTGCTGCCTTCACACAGGCTAAAGATGGAGTAAGCCTTTCAGAGTATGGATCTGACAGAAGAGTAGAGTCTTAAGTCCAGGAGACATAGTGGAAAATTTTACCTGGTGGTGCCTCATATTTGTTTGTTTATTGCTTTTGAAGGGCAGGACACCACTGGCACAGCAGGCATGGGGGGTTCTGTGCACATTATGCTAACCACACACAGGACTTGCAAAGTCAAGCCCTCAGAAGCCTGAAAACACTCGACCAATGGCCACGTGTGCAGCTTGGGACAGCAACCCCCCCTCCCTCGACTGCTTGGAGGGGCAGGCTTTAATTACATTACATCCTCTTTTTTTCTCTCTTCCCTTTTTGAACGCAGAGGTCAGACCAGGTCTGGGTTGAATCAGGGCTGTATCAGGAAGGAAGGGGTTGTCTGTAGGATCTTGGATCTTGACCTCATTTACTGCAGATGTGAGAGGATGCGGGGAACGGCAGGAGGAGAAGGGAAAATCTGGCAGGAAGGACAGAAGGATTTGTGTAGAGAGACTGGATTTTGCCACAAAGTTTCAGCAGAATTCTGAGCACATCATTTGATGATGTGAGCTTGTCACACTGCATGTTTGCTTCCCTTTTTGTGAGGAGCCCAGTCTGATATCTTGAGTGACCCCCACTTGTGTTGGTGTGCAGCCCCCAGCCTGCATCAGAAGTCAGAGAGAGCTGATTTGATGTGTAGCTGAGAATGGTTAAGGTTGGAAGGGACCTTGAAGATCATGTAGTTCCATAGCCTATAACATAACTAACCAGAGAGGCTGGCTGCATGCTTTTGATTTAAAATGTCTGTACTCCTGTCCTTCACCTGCACAGAGGAAGTGCTGCCCCTTCTTTCATGGGAGTTTTGTGAGGAAAAGAAATGTTTCAGTGAAGCACACAGATGCAGCAGTCATCAGTGGTGGAGGGAACTCCTGAAAAATTGCTAATTGTGTCTCTACAGGAGGTCGGAATATTTTGTGGCAAATAATGTGTGTGTCCATTTGAATAAATCAAAATGGATGAAAAAAGTGACTCCTGAATGAGGAATTTGGAAAAAATAGTATGTGATTGAAACTTGAGGGATTCTTGCAACCATGACTGTGCTTCTTAAAACAACTCTTCCCCTTCATTTTGAAAACAAATGGAAAAAATAGCTTGGATTTTCACATGTGTCACCTCTACAACAGGGGCATTGGAAATGAGCAGGAGTGGACCTGACAGCCTCCCACAGTGTCCTGCTGCCTGGCCTGAGTAGAGGATAACAGCTTAGTCTCACTGCAGGGAGCTGGAGGGGGCCAGGGCACCTTGCCAGTGCACTTCAGCTTGCTGATAGGATCTATGGGAATCTGGAGCTGTGTCTGTACCTTCAGCACAGGAGCTCTCCTGTCCTGTTCCCTTCAACAATACTCTTCTAGGGAACACATTCATCCCAGTCTTTGCTGAAGCAGTGTTCCTCTTCCAGGCTCTCCCCCTCTCCTCTTTGGCAGCCAGTCACCCTCACCTTCCTCACCTCCTTGCCCCCTTCTCAGCTGAGTCCTAATCACTTACTGACATTGTTCTCCCTCAACCTTAGCATGCACACAGTAGATTTTAGAAGGCAAATGCAAGGGCAGTAGCATTGACCTGGGAGCTGCTCTCTCCTCCAGTGCACAGGCCATTAGCACAGTTCACTGAAAAGTTTGCCAGACATTTTTTAACAGGTTCAAAACAAAGTAATTTTACTGACCCTTTTTCGGGAAACTGTAGAACCATTTTGGCAGGAGCATAATCAGCACACACAAATCCAAACAGAATGGTTGAAATCTGGCAGAGGTCTAAGGAACTGAAGACAGCATCCTCTAATGGGAAGTGTCAGACAATCTTAATAAGACTACCAGTCCTGCCTGTAATAATACTGGAGAGGCCCAGAGCGGGAGGCACACAATGCGGAGAGGGGAAATGACAATTCTTTTATAATTAAATGCACAAGGTTTGTAAACAATGCTGATATCTTTAAAAAGTACACATTTTAAAAACAATTCTACGTGCCAGTCTTTTAGTGAGTGTTAAGAGCAGCAAACGTGGTGTGGTTGCATTGGATTGAGATCCTTCTTTCTACAGGAAGTTTTTGCAGTCGCCCCATGGTCGGCAGAATCAAGTTTGTGTAAGATAAGAAATAGAGGAATGTCTGTGCCAGGTTGGAGCACTGGTCAAAATACACTCATCTCCTGTTGCTTTGGAAGAAAATAAAGCTCCTCTAGTAACTACTTATGTAAATACACCCAAGGGTGAAGTGTCTTCTTCACCCCCAGGCAGAGTGGTTGGTTTTGTCCTACCATGTGAGGGCTGGAAGATCACACAGTGTGACTTGTCATTCCCTGTGGTGCTAGTATAGGTGATGGTCTTACTGTCCATGTGATTGTTTTGGGAAGACACTAAAATACTAATAGTAGGGAAATTAGATGATGCTTGTAATATTGTAACTGAGGAGCTCTAATCTGACAAGAGACTGTCCTTAGACAAATCCTGACCTCCAGAATACTCCTGCTTCACCTCCTGCGGGGATTGCTGCCTGTCTCAATCCCTGCGCAGTGCCTTGTGTTCTGCATTGAGAGACCTTTTCCTAGAGGCTGAAGGAAGGGTTAATGCAGAAGTAGATGACAGATTAGTCTGGGACAGGCTGTGATTTGGAGTGAGAGAAGGATCCCAAATAGCTGGCCAGCCGCCAAGCGGATAGATGCTTTGGAGAGCACAGCAGCAGAGCAGTGAGGTTCTCGGGAGCAGCTCTGGGTAAGGATTATCTGTCAGTTGAACTGCTGTATGGATAGTCTGACTGACAGGCCCAAAGTGCCTTTAGTTTATATAAGAAAAAATTACTGGCAAACACTTACTTTATCTCTGGGCTGCTAATAAATTGAATGAGAAGCTCCTCTTTTCTTTCCCTCCAGCATATGTGTAAAAAATAGGGGAAAATATTTTGATTAGATCATTTCCACTCCTTTTTCTTTTCTTTTTCTTGTCGTCATTCTCCAGCCAGCTGTTGAGCTGACAAAAAGTGTGGAAGGGCTGTAAGAAGGGAGATTTTTTTTCTGGTTTTAATCTGGCACATTTCTATGGGAGTCAAGTGATTTAAACTTGAGTTTCATGTCATTCATCGGGGATCTCTTGCAATACAAGTAAGAAGTCTGTCAAGCAGGGGTGCAGTTGGAGAGGTCTGAACTCTCCTGGGCACAGCTGGTAGGTGGGATATTTCAAAAGGGGGAAATGAAGAGTCAGGATATAGTGGCTGAGCTCTCCGTGATACCAGGACATATATAAAACTGCTACTCTACTCTTGAATTGTGAATTTTAATTATTGCAAGCAATTAAAAGCTGCTTTTTTTTTTTTACCAGCCGTTTGGTGACCTAGATGACACAAGTGAATGGCCTCAGTCTATTTCTCTTTGAACAAGGAACCACACTGAAAATACTGCTGTTATGTTGGACATCCTCACTGGCAGGCTCTGCTGGGAGGAGGAGGAGGACTGAAAGGATTAGAACAGCCAACTTTCTTTCAAGTCCTTTCTGGAAAATTTTCTGCTATTGCTAATATCTGCCAGAGCAACACCAGGAGCATTAGCAAAGGCAAGATGTTGGGGCAGCTGTAACTGCTGGGGTTGTCAAAACCTGCTGGTTCCTTTGCCAGGAGACACCTGGAGCTGTGTCTGTCCTGGCAGACTTAGCGTTGCTTGAGTGGAGCTCTACAAGTGGGAAAGCCTCCAGACAAAAGGCCGGTGTTGACATAGTTGTGGTCTCTCCAGTCCATGGTTGAGACACATCACTAGGGTGGTATGAGGGGAAGTTTCCATTAACCATTGTTCCCAGCTTGCATCCACCACCACCATGGAGTTCTGCAGCTGCATTTCCAAAAGAGCTTAATGCTCAAGAGCTCTCATTTCAGCAACTTAGAGGGGCCAAGTTCTTTCCAGAACACTTGGCAGTCGTCAGCCCCCATTGAGAACAAAGCTAAGCACATTAAACAGTCCAGCCACTTCACTGCTGTGAAAATTTGGCCGCTGTTGTGAGTGCAGAGTGTTTAAATAATACAGGGACTGGCAACAAAGGCATCTGGCTCCCCGTGCTGAGCAGCGAGGTGCTTCACCTCGGCGGCTGGTGGCATAGGCTTCCTCCTTGGGCGATTCCTTGTGCATCACAGCCTCTGACCGGCCCTTTCTCTGGATGTTGTGACAGCTGTGAAGCTTGCTGATGTGAGGATTAGTCGGCTGCTGGGCACATGACGTTCAGAGTGCTGTGCTTATTTGACCTACCTCTGATTGCGAGGAATTTAGTGCATAAAAATAACACCCTGAACAAATTTGGCAGAAGGGTGCACAGCTAAAGCACCACGCACACCCGGGGAGAGGAGCTTGGAGAGCGAAGGCAGGCGAGGCCCTTACTGTACTGCTGCAGGAACAGCAGTGCCAAGGCCAGCACGGCCCACGCTGTCGGCTTGGGTTACGAGTTCCAGCAGCACATAGATGTAATGGCCATTAGCCAGTGAGCTAACGAAGACAGGTTCCTGGCTTGTGCTGTTGGCAAAACTTGATAGAATAAATACAAAGATAGCAAGTGCCAGGAGTTGCCTAATGTAAAACGCTGGACAAGGAAATAACTGGTTTTTCTGCCTGGGGTTTTAGACACCCTCATTAACTCTGTGGAGTTCCTCATCACTTATAGGAGTGTGGTGGAACAGAGGGACACCCTGCATGGACTGATGGAGATGTGCATGTAGCAGTATCTGACAGGGCAGGGGTCTGCAGGCTTCTGGGGGGTGATGTTCAGCTGTGTGCGTGATGTGTGCTGGCTTGGCATTGGGGAATGAGCTTTGGGTTGAGACCTGCTAACTGGGTCCGACTGGCTGCTGCCAATGCTGCTTAGACCGGGGGAAGTGAAATGTGTGCACAGGGTGTGGATGGCTGTAGGTTCTTGTCCCAGTCCACCTTGCAGATCCATCGCTCTTCCCTTTGCTGTTGTGTTGGTAAGATGGCATTATCTCAATTCCTTGTGTTTAAAAGGAGCAATTTTTGCCCTTTCATTTTTCAGAGAGCTATTGTAGAATTTCTTGAGGCCAATGATTATGAAGCTCAGGTAATTTTGTAATATGACACATTATAGATAAATGATAATATGTGAAGTGATACCGTGTAGCTAGAGATTTAGCAATATTTAGATAGTGGCTCTTTTGTTTAGGGCAATTAGAAAGCTGGGGCAGATTTCACAACCCACTTGTCTTTCAGAAACACCTTGCATGCTCACCAGAAATATAAAAGTATTCAGAGCTCGCATCTTGCTTCATTTTCATCTGTATTACAGAATTTGCAAGATTTGTACCTGCATTAAAAAAATACCTCTCTGCTCTGGTACCAGCGTACCCACATCAAAGGCAGCTTTCCTGCAGTTAATCCTTCAAGTAAGCCTGTTCCTGCCAGCCCATGGCTCTGAATGAGATTAGCCCTCCATGTACAGCAGGGCTGCAGGAATGCCGTGGTGCTTGGAGCCGTTCGGGCCGGGGTTAGCACCGCTCCTGGCCCTGGTCTCCCCCCGCGGCCGTTACAGCCCCAGTTGCGCTTCCCAGCCTTGGGCTGGGCTCGGTGATCTGAACGGTCCAACCGAACCGACTCTGCGAAGCACAGACGCGTTCGTGGCGTGCTTGCAGGCAGAACCGGAGCTCCCGTTTGTCACCACCCGCTCCGTTCCCGGCTGTTCCTCGGCGCTCCGCTGCCCGGGGGCGCGGGGCGGGGGCTGGCGAACCGGCAGCCCCAGCCCGGGCTGCGGCGGCGGCGGGCGGGCAGCGCGGGACAGGGCGCCGCCTGGTGGTGTCTGCCGGTACCTGCTGCTGCCTGCTGCCCTCCCGGCGTCCAGCCGCCTCCTGCCGCCGCCCCGGTGACCAGCAGCCGGGCAGTCCCTGGGCTCTCATTTTATTCCCCAGGCACAGCAGGAAATGTCAAGTTTTCAGCACCGAGGTCTTGGCAGCCGCCTGCCAGGCCTGGAGCAGGGGAGGAAGCTGCTGCTCTCAGTAGCAGGATCCTTTCCTCTCACTCCCGCTCCTATAGATCATATATTCAGTGTAATCACTTTGATCCTCCTTCTCTCTTCTCCCAGGGCCTCGCCAGCCCTTCCTGGAAGCTGATTTTATCAGCGCTGTTTAAAATAGGAGTTACAAAAGAGGAGGCCTCTGTGAGCGAGCCCTGGTGTGTGCAGGGCAATCCCCTGGTGCATTGTGTGATGCGCTTCCCATAGTGTTGCCGTGATCTTCTAGATTAAAATAAGAACAGCATTGTTAATGCTGGCCTTGGCTTGAAATTAGAAATGACATTTAATGTTTACCATTTTACACCCTAAATATTGCCAATTGTGGGCACAAATAAGGAACTATTACATAGTCACAGGATGTTTTTGTGGGGGTTATGAAAGCTGCTATATCACTAAAGTCAAAGAGAATTAACTAATGGCCAAAATTATAAAAGACTATCTGCTTCAATCAGAAGTCCTCCCTCTGAAGTCTGTGAGGCTTGTACTTCTGAGGCATCCAAAAACTTCTGAAAATTCTGCCCCCGGGGATAGTCCATGTTTAGGCAGCTGACTTCAGGGTCCTATTTTTGGAGCCTTTGGTTGAGGTTTGAAATTGGATTTTTAGTGGAAATGGTGACTGAATTGGTGCTGTAGGAGCTTGAAGGCTGTAGCTAAGATTAAAAAAGAAAATACGGGGGGGATATTGTTCCTCTCTGAGGATAGGCTCCTTTTTTATTAGACTTTATATCTGTAAAAGAGCTGTGTGGCATAAATAAGTGTTCTTTCATTTTTGAAGAGCATCTTTAAGTAGTCTTTGTAGCCTTTTGTGTTGCTAGTGTCCTTCCCTGTTTTTTAGAATATTACCAGTAGGATTTCATAGGAACCAGCAGCCTCCTTAGCAGAGTGCTTCAGCACAGCTTGGAGGTACATTTTCATGAGATATCGTTCTGTTGCAAGTGCTGTACATTGTTTGTTTGTCAACTAAACGTACCTTCAAGGTACATGTAAAGAAATCTATGTATGAGAAAACAGGGAAGAACTGCAGAGTGGTGGATAACTTGTTCCTGAGGATGTGATCTTAATGAGGTGGCACAGGTTGAAGCAATATTACAGTAAAATTTACAGTAGAAGCTTAAATTATTGTTTATAAAGTATTTAGGGATCTTCTAAAATCCATGTTCAGTGATACTGTTTACCTATTTTTTTCTAACATAGCTGAATTTATCCTTTATTTCTGTAGGTCAGATCTTGCCAGCAAACCGCAACACCCCAAGTCCCATTGATCCCGAGACTATCCAAGTTCCTGTTGGCTATGAACCCGACCCTGCAGATCTTGCTCTTTCCAGTATTCCTGGCCAGGAGATGTTTGATCCTCGTAAGCGCAAGTTCTCTGAAGAAGAGCTGAAGCCCCAGCCGATGATTAAGAAGGCTCGTAAAGTCTTCATTCCAGATGACCTGAAGGTAAATTGGAACTGGTGACGAGGTTGTTTGTACAGACTCTGTGATAGTTACTCTCTGAGATACAGGTCTGGAGCATGAAACTGTTTTCTCTTGCAAGGTAGATCTGCCAAACGAAATCCAGCTGTTCTGAATAAGGCTGAAGGGAGGATGTCCCTTATTAGTTACGCAACAGTTGAAATTCATGAGATCAATATTCATTTCCTTTGTATGCCAGAAACTTCCTGCCTGACCTTGGACAAACTTACTTTGTCCCATATTTCCCACTTATGAAACAGTCTGATCATGTTTCCTTTTCCTCCATCCTCTCTCTCTCATCAGCGTAGACTGTGAGTTCTTCAAGGAAGAATCCTGCTCCTATGGGGTCCATGGAGGTCCCTGGTAATGACAGAGTGAAGCATATTGTGTCTTGTTTGGAAGTTGCTTTAGTGCTGTAGTGAACGGGAACACTGTAGTGAAGTGAATCTCAGCTGCTTGTAGGAAAACTGAACAAAATTATTCTGCCAAGAAGTGTATTTCATACAATATTTAAAAAGAAAGAGCACCCTTGTCTGTGCCTGCTTCTGAGATCTGAACAGGTAAAGGGCGTGAAAAGAGCAGAACAAATTGATCAACTCATTCAGCTTATCAAACAACTGTGAAAATTGTCAGGATTTCGAAAATTCTATTCCCAGTATGTGATTTCCAAGAAGATCTTTTTAATCAGAGGTAGTCAGAGCAGAACTTCATTCTGCTGGTGCTCCTGCCCCCCAGGACAGACCAAGAGCCTGTTGGAGTCAGTGGGAATCCCACACTGCCTGTGTGAGGAGGCTGGGCTGCATGTGTCTGCACAGATTGACAGCATTAGGGAGAGAAGCTGATGCTAGCTGCTATTTTTACCCCTAAGGATACTGCCGTGCAGGTTAAAAGCACAGAAATCACAATTCTGGTAGCATTCAGGTGGAACGTTGCTGTCACTTTGTCTGTAGGATCCTCAGCTTTGGTTCAGGAAGGTTTGTCTGCCCTGTGCTTTATTCACCCGGGCAGATGTCACTACCAGTGGTGCTCTGCTGGTGTGCTGAACACTGCCTAAAGAGAGGTGGGCGTGGCTGGTGGGGGTAAGGAGGCTGGAGTGTGCTCCTTGGTGCCATGTGTCATTTTGGGATATCTCCTAGTTATTCATCAGAGCAAAACTTTGCCAAAGCTGCTGCTGGACTAGTCCATGGCAGAGGTGGAAAATACCAGTGGCTTTCGTGCAGCAGTGGGGCACAAAAGTTTTCAGCCTACGGCTGAACTGGAAGTTCAGGATCTCTCATTTCCCTGAGATAATGACATCAAGTTGCCCTTGACTCATTTCAGAATGCTTGACCCAAGTGCTGCTTCTGCCCTGGCATGTGGAGAGGCTGTTGGGTTCTGGGGGAGGGTAAGCAGATTAGACCAGTCAATCGTCTCTGGGTTGCATGTGATTTTGAAATGCCAGCCTTACCTCTTCCAGGCCTGGATTAAGGGATTTGCCATAGCAATTTGTTAAAATAAAGAGGGATGAAGCCTAGGTGGCACACTAATAAATTGCTTAAAGCTGATTTTTATGGAGTGGAATGAGATGGGAAATTATAAACAAGATTTGGGTCATAGCTTTTTGCTGCATGCTTGTTTTAAAGAGGATTTTTGGGGGGTCCCATCTAAGTACAGGTGAAGAGCAATTTAGAGATATGCTGGCTCCAGATCAACATTGCTGCACACCTTGTTAAGCTGAGCTGATACAAAGCAGTTCCAGAGCACTTCTGGCAGGTGTTTTTTTCTTGCTTTGCCTTGTGCAAGCAGCAGGAGAAGACATGGAGCAGCAGTGTTAGGCCTGGCGTGCTTCGTGCTGAAAGGCAGAGGAGCAGGGGGGATTTCTCTACTCAGTGCAACGTAGGAGCAGATGGCTCCTGAGCCTGGTGGTGGGTCTGGTGCTGTGCTTGGTGAGATGAGAGCCACGCACACAAGTGTACACTGATAAAAATGGAGAGGTGGCTCTGGGAGGGCAAGTTTGACTTGGCCAGGCAATTGGGAGGTTGAGTGGCAGCATCCCTCTCATTCTGCAGAGGAATGAGATTAACCTTTCATGAGAGATTCTCCCCGCTTTATATTTACTGAGCTGTTCCAAATTTCTATAGCTTAATTTGGTTTCAAAGCAACACTGAAGCTGCCATTTCACTGGAGGCCACTTCATTGGAGTGAAAAAATGGGATAAAATTAAGTAGTTAGAGCCTGTGGTGCAGCAGTGCAGTAAGGTGATCTCCTAGAGGGAAGTCTGTAGGGATGACACTTTGTGAATGCGTGAGCTCATGGAACTTCAGAGGTTACTGGACCTATTTCTAGCAAATGCTTTTTTTCCCCCCCTGTCAAAGCCTATTGTACTAATCCCTTTGTGGATGGTACCAAAGCAACCATCCTCGCTGTGCCAAGGAGTCCTCTCCCAGTGACTTGCTCTTCTAGGGTGCAAACAGGAACACTTTGGGGCTCAGTAGAGGAAGAATTTTGAACAGAATGAGAGCTGAGCAGTAGATGAGATGGATGCTACCAACAAAGAGAGTGAAGCAGGTGTTGTCTGGTAAGGATGAGCAGGGATGTTGAAGAGGTGATTAGTACTGCTCCAGCAACCAGCAGAGAGTGAGTCATGGCACGCGAAGGTGGATGTGTTATCTGGGTCAGCCGGATGTGAGAGGACTGGAATACTGCTTCAGTTCTCCTTGGAGGAACTCACAGTCAAGAGGATGAGGGGGTTAGCATAAACATTTTGACAGAAACATGGGCAGGCATCTGTCCTCCCTGGCTGGACTTTGCCATGTGGCTCTGTCCCCGTTGTCCCAGCAGTGAAGCTCCCGGGGCCAGGCAAGCAAGACGTGCGGGGTGAAACCATCCCCAAGCAGAGGCGGTGGCTGCGGGCACATCCCGGGGGCTGCTCAGTTTCCCGAAATCTAATACCTTGTTTGGTTCTCTCTGTGTTTAATGAGCAGGATGACAAATACTGGGCAAGGCGCAGAAAGAACAACATGGCGGCGAAGCGCTCGCGGGACGCCCGCCGGCTGAAGGAGAACCAGATCGCCATCCGCGCCTCCTTCCTGGAGAAGGAGAACTCGGCGCTTCGCCAGGAGGTGGCCGACCTGAGGAAAGAGCTGGGCAAGTGCAAGAACGTCCTGGCCAAGTACGAAGCTCGACACGGCCCCCTGTAAATCCCAGGCTGGGGGAGAGGGGTTGTGGTTTTTTTTTTTTTCTTTTTTCTTTTTCTTTTTCTTTTTTTTTTTTTTGTCGCGGGTTGGCATTTGACTAGATGGACAATGTGTTTCCTGTTTGATAGCACCACACCCAAACCAACCTTTCTGTCTTCAGCACTTTACCAGAAGCAGAAACAAAACTGACTTACGTTACCTTTTTTTTGTTGTTTGCGTGTGCGTGTACCTGCGTATGTGTGTTCACACGTCTGTACATGTGTGTGCTTGTGCGTGTGCATGTGTGTGAGTGTGTGTGTGTGCATCTCAGCACTTCCCATTTTTACAAAGCCCTCTTCAAAGGGTGCCACATTTTTACCTGGACTGTTGAGAACCGCCGTAGTAAGCTTTTTATTATTTTATTTTTTTTTCCAGTGCTGCTTCAGAGTAGGGTTTTTATGTTAGTGTAACCAGTTCCATCCTCCTGATTTACTTGGAAAGATCCCAGTATAAATTATAAAAAAAAAAAAAAGGAAAAAAAAAAAAAAAAAAA
>VYZX01005978.1:55226-176670 GCA_013401335.1 Brachypteracias leptosomus | reverse complement strand
TATAATATATATATATATATATATATACTATAATATAGTATATATTTTTATATATGTATGTATATATACACACACACACACACACACACACACACACACACACACACATTTTGTCCATAGAAAAAGTGCCTGGTTTAATAACTCTCAGGCCTTCCCTCCCCATATATGTGCACACCTATGTTATGTATATACAGTTATGGGAGAAAGATCTTTAAAAAAGGGATATATTTTCACACGCTCACTCACAAACACCCATATAAAATAATGTGTTAAAAAAAATTACACTAGTTTTATATTCTTTTATACATTTAAAAATAAATGAAGTAGATTTTATTATGAAGAGTTAGGGCTCTAGGAGACACGGTGCATCCATACACTGCTCTCTCTGCACACACAGCTCCATAGACAGCTAAAGCCAATCATACACTTATAGCAGAGCCAGCAGCATTTACTGGGTTAATATGACCATATCTTTTTATATAGACACACATTTTTATGGATTTTAAGGTCCAGATTTGCTATATATGGTATATAGTAAAGATTTTTACCAGTAATACACAAACAACCCCCTCTTAACTCTACTACTGTGTGTGTTCACACCTGCCAGTCACAGGATCTCTGTATTTATATAGCTATATATATACACAAAATAGCATTATTAATCATATACATACACATATGTATCACATATATATGTGTGTATATCTATGTATGTATATATATGTGTGATACCTGTGTGTATATATATGTGTATATATATTTATAGTGCATATATACACACACACATATGTGTATATATATGATTAATAATGATATTTTGTATGTATATATATATATATATAAGAGTAATAATGGTATTTCATATAGAGTATCACAATTTATTGATTAAACTAGCTTTATAGTATATAAAAATAGGTTTTATTGCTCTAAAGGGCTGATTTTAACCATAAATGCTCTATAGCATGTACAAAATAAACATCTTAACACACACACACAGGCACATGGTCACTTCCATGTATGTGTCTATATAGCCATAGTTGTGGCTCCCTCTCTCTATATATATATACTGATAGATGTATATACACTGATGTATATACAGATGGAAATTAAATTATATGTTCAATTATATATAATTAATTATATCTATATATTTCATATATATTTTAATATATATGAAATATATATATAATATGATTATGAATTTATTTATTTTATAGGGGGTTTTAATACACATGGAATACCTTTATACCTTTTTTTATAGGTATATAGCTATAGGTTTATGTTTGTGTATCTGTAATTACAGAATTTGTGGCTATAAAGGGCTACATTTAATATACATTATATTTAATGCTCAAAGTGTATCACACAGAGTGTCTCCATGCATGTATGTACATATTGATAAATGGCTCTAAATGTAATAATTCCATTTCACAAAGCATATTTAGCAGCATTTTAAAAAGAAATTTATTTTATATTCCTGTATCTAAATTAGATTTTAATGGCATGAAATGTCTGGGGTTTAATCTATCTGTGTATGTTACGCATTTCACACAAGCTATATTTTCTCTGTCCACTCCCAGCAGTGCCGTGTGCCCTTGTGCTTACAGGAGAGGAAAAAAAATAACTTTCTGTGGCTGTGGCCCTTGACCAGCTCAGCCCTGAGCCCACAGGAACCCAACTTCATGGGTGCCGAGTCCCATTATAAGCTAAAATCCCAGTAACCACCCAGTGCATGGGATATGTGGTCTTATAGACACCATTTATTTAGCAGATTTTCTTTATTATAGTTGTATATAAACTACATCACATACATAATCTGTAGACCATGCTCTTGGGAGATGTTTGTATTTTTTATATACACTAATATGCATGAGGAAAGATTTTCACATACAGTGAGCTATTCAGTAGCATACACAATACATGTACATAGACAATATAGGAATTATTATTAATATAGCATGCTTAGTAGCATTTTAATAAAATACAAAAGTACTTTTTAGGTCTATAAAAGGGATTACAGTGATAGACAAGACTTTTCAATATGAGTATATAGCTGTAAAAATATGGTTATTGATATACATAGATAGATAGATAATATGTATTTACATGTAAACGTAGCTTTATCTCTACACACACACATATGTACATGTATACATACATACATATATCTATATATACACACATGTTTATACACATATATATATATATATGTGTATAAACACAGCAACATATACAGGACCTTCCAGAACCTGAAAGGGGCCTATAAGGCGGCAGAGAAAGAGCTATTGATGAGGGTTTGTAGTGACAGGACATGGGGTAATGGCTTTAAGCTAAAAAAGGGTAGATTTTAGATTGGATATTAGAAAAAGGCTCTTTAATATGAGGGTGGCTGAGCACTAGAACAGGTTGCGCAGAGAGGTGGTGGAGGCCCCATCCCTGGAGGCACTCAAGGTGAGGCTTGATGGAGCTCTGAGCAGCCTGACCTAGGTAACGATGTCCCTGCTTATTATAGGACCTTTGGAGGTCCCTTCCAACCCAAACCATTCTATGATTTGTGTTTTGAAAGCAAACCCGCTGCAGGGCACCTGTGCTGAGCCAGGACCAGCTCAATCAAGGTGAATTTTAAGTGCATTTTTAATCCACCGGTGCCAGGAGCCACCCATGAGGAGCCAGGACTGTGGCCCCTCCACCTCAGGGGTGGCAGAGCCCCATCCTGCCCAAGCCAGGCAGAGTGAAGACAAAATACAGAGGATATTTCCGAGGCTCAGCTCCCTGCACAGCCCACAGGGACTAGCCCGGGCACGGGGCCATAAATCCAGCGCAGGGTGATGGGTCTTGCTCTTCCTGATGAGCAGCAGAGCGAGGAGAGCCCGGCTCCTGTCACAGCCAGAGTTTATTCCTGGCTCCAGCCCCATATAGGGATAGATGGCTGGATGGATGGATGCTTTCAGCTGCTTCACTTGGTGCAGCTCTTCTCCCAGCACTGAGCTGCTCAGGCACTGCCTGGAAAAAGCTGGAACCACCTGGGCACAATGCCCGGGACCAGCTCTTCCTGCTCATCCTCCTCCCAAAGCCCAAGAGATATAAAACACACACGTCTTTACAAGATGCAAAGGCCCTGGTTTGGATTAGTGACACCAACATCAGCCCATCACTTGTTTATGGTGTTGGAAGTGCTGCTGCTGGTGGGGAGGCTTCAGAGACCCCCGACTCCAACACAGCTGAGGCTTCACATTATTTCTGGTGCTTCCAGGAGAAGTCCTGACCACAGCGACCTGCACACAGGGACGATGTGTGCCCAACACTGCCCACCATAAACCAGCCTGTCCCTGAGGCATCCCCCTTGCTGGGCACAGCCCTGGCAGCTCCTGGGCATCCACAGTGGCCTTGCAGTCACTTTAGGCAGTTCTCTTAGTTTCTTTTACTGAAGTCCCAATTTTCATGAAACCTGTGGGAATTTAAGAACATTTGAGGGTCTTTAAACCCTCTATTAAGCCTGCCCAGCTGCTTAAAAAAATTACTCAGGAGCGAAATAAACAGGGAGCTCACAGTAAGCCTGGGAAAAGAAACCATAAACTACTTAAAAGTAATAAATAGGACTTGTCACCGTGACCAGCTCCTTTCTGCTACATCTTGGTGTTTCATTTTGAGGTGTAACCATCCCTTCGCTGTAACCGTGGCGGGGAGGGGATGCCCCATGGGGGCAGGCAGAGCTGTGGCTGTGCCATGGTCCAGAGCCCAACCCTGGTCCCAGCATCGCCCTCAGCGCGGCTCCTCCGGCAGTGCCGACACAAGGGGTCACGCAAGAGCCGCGCACGGCTCCGCTCCAAGCACCAACAGGGTTTTTTCCTCCTTAATATCGGATATAATCTCTCCAGAGCCTTTATCCCACCATGACACTGCAGCAGAGTAAGAGAAGCCCTTGGCCAGGGACTGTGGGGAGGGGCGGTGGGGATGGAGACCAAAAATGTCACCAGGGCTCAGGGGACAAACGCAGCATCACCCCATCGGCACCACGGCTTTGCCACACACTCACCCTGATCACCGCAGGGCTCTCCCAGAGCACCCCAGTGTGAGACTGGGGGAACTGGAACCCCCCTGGGTGTCCGCAGGCAGGGGCAGCATCTGTCTGAGAGGCTCCAGTTGCTGTCAGGGGCTGTGAAACACACCTGGCCTTAAAAGGATGATGCTCAATCAGTTTGCATATTAGTAGATGCAATTTTAATTGAAAACAGGAGAAACACCCCACTCTTAGCTAGCAATCAATAGCCAAAGTTCACCTGGGACTGCTGAGGTCATTTCTGCCAACAGCCTTTGGCCCAACGACTTCATTCGTCTCACCTGTACTTCAGCAGCTGTTTTACCTCCCCTTTTCTGCAGCTTCCAGCCAGAAACATCACCTCTAGGAGAAGCCACCTTCACCTGCTCAGCCCTGGCACTGGGTCCTGGCCCCTGCACTCATATTGCAGATGTGCTGAGGCTGTGAGGTCCCAGTGGTCCCAAGGGAAGTGTGTTGGGACATCCCACGCGGGCAGGAGAGGCAGAGATGCCCATGCAGGGAAGGGACTTGTTGCCCTGCCCTGGTTCCACAGCCCCTCGGTCCCTCCCCTGCCCTTTGTCCCCCTGCCCCGCCCTGCGGGATGAGGCTGAAGGGTCAGCAGCTGGGCTTGCAAAATGGGATTGCAAAGCCCAAGCCCCTGGAGGTCACAGCCACCCCATCTGCAGCCACACGGCGGCTGTGCCAGGCGCAGGGCAGAGGGTGCTGCTGGGCAGGGGGAGGTTCAGTGAGGAAAAGTTGGACCTGGGTCCCAGCGGGTCAGCCCAGGCTCCTGGCCAGGCCATGGCTCATTTCCAGAGCCCTGCTGCACATTTCTGTGGTGAAAGGTCAGTTCTGCTCCCCCATCGCAGAAGTGATGGACAAAGCCCTGGCTGCCCGCCAGGCACTGCCCGTGCTGGCCGGTGTCACCCTGTGCCAGCCAAGGGCAGGCACCAGCAGCTCCCTCACTGAGGCACAGGCAGAGGCTCAGCCCCGCTCACACCACAGGGACTGGCCTTGGCTCCAGGGGAACGTTATTTACTGGGTGATGAGAGCTTTGTGCTGGGAGGGAGTGTGTGTCTGGTGGGACCCCAGCACATCCTGGCTGGGATGCAGGGTGTTGTCCTGGAGATGCTGCTGGGAGCTCTGTGGGAAGCACTGGGAACGAGTGGGATACTGCATTAAAATATTTTAAAAAAACAAAGCCTAGAAAATAAAGCAAACCAGAATTAGTTCTAAAAAAAGCCCAAACAACAAGGAAACCTCACCAACAACCCCCCCCCCGTCACCCAACAAAACCCTCCACTCACACAATGGAACAAACCAATAAGCAGAACACGAATGCTAAGAAGGAGGAAAAGCAGCTCCCTGGGGATGGGGTGGGGTGGCAGAGCAGGGAGAGGAGCCCTTTGGCTGGGGGGGACCCGGCCATGGGCACACAGCCCCTCGCCAAGGTGTGGGACACAAATTCCCTGGCCTGTAGCAGTGGCACTGGTTAGGGCCCAGCTCACTCTCGCTGCTGCCCCTTTGCCCAGCTGCATGGGCAGTGGGCAGGGTGCTCTGAGGATCCTCATGTTTGGTCCCAGCTCCTGGTTCCTCTGAACCACCTGGCCAGGAGCTGACCTACCTGTGGTGCCTGACGTGTTCACCCTCCCTTGGTTGCATGGAAGCCAACCAGATGATGTTTGCAGCCAGTGTCACTCCCTTTTCCTTTGCTGCCCAGACCCTCAGGGACTTTCCTCCTCCCGAGATGGTGCCGAGCCCCAGGAGGGGCTGATTTCTCCTCCAGAGCCATTCCCCTCTCAGGTCTCTGCTGCTTTCTGGGCACTGCCTGCCCCAGCCTCCCTGTCCCTCTCTCCTGAGACACAGGATTGCAGCTCCTGCTTCCACCTCTCCCTCCTTTTACACTGTCGCCAATTTCTCCTGTCCCTGTGTCACATCATCAGCCAGGAAAATTGTGTCTGAAGCTGCTCTGGAACACCCCACGGACTGTTAACTGAGCTGGCTGAGAGGAATGTGCGAAAGGACTGAGTTTGTTTAAATCTAGGAGAGAAAAAAAGCAAGGGAAGACGTGACAGTCTCCAGAGACACAAGAGCTGCCTCTAAGGGCTCTTCTGAGCCCACCGCAGACAGAACAAGGAGTAACGGGCTTAAATTACAATAAAGAAAATACTGCTTGAGCAGCAGAAAAGTATCTAAGAGGGCAGAGGGTGAAACACTGGAATAAATTGCCTGGGAGGATTGTGAAATCCCCATTGTTAGGGGCTTTTTAGAACATGTTGGACAAGCACGTCAGGAATGACAGGCAGGGCTCGTCCTGCCTGCGGGCAGAGGATGCACTAAAAATATCCCAGAGGCCCTTCAAGCTTTATTTTCAGTGATTTAGCAGAAGGCTGATTAAGCTGCTCAGCACCACCATCAGCTTCAAGACAAAAGACATTTTCATCCAGGCAAACATGCTCATATATGAAGACACCTATTTAAAAAAAATAAAACCCATATTCCCTTCCTGAGCTAATCCTGAGCTTCCCAAGCACATGTTTTTTAATTGGAGAAGGTGGTTGAGTTCCCACAGCAACAACGTCCCATCCTTCACCATTTATGATGCTCCTGAATCATTGGTCTTTGAAGCCAAAGGTACCACAGGTTTCCTGAGCTCCGCAGGTGCTGTGGGCTGGGGTTCAGTGTTTCAACATCCTACATAACCACAGCTCTCCAGCCAAACATCCTGTGGTCTGCTCCAAATGTCCTGTTGGAGACAGGCTCGGCCTCTTGCTGACCATATCAAGGAAGCCCCATGCTATGGGTGGTCACCACCTGTGTGCTCTGCGTCACTCCTGGAAGCAAGCAGGACACACCAGAAAGCAGAGAGAGGTCTGCTGGAGCTAACCCCACTAATCCAGTAGATCTCCACCAACAGCTTTTCAACTATGGGGCAAATTTAAGGGAGCTTTTCAAAGGCACCTAAAGGCTTTGGGCACACAAATCCACCACCAGCAGGGCTCACGATGCTGCCAAGCAACAGAGACATCTCAATATATCCTCCTGAGAGCTCACCAGCCTCATTAGAGTCAATGACGTAACTTCTGTTACAAAACTGGGGCTGGCTTCACCGCTGGCCTTTGGCAAGAGGATTTTGGTTCCTCAGCTTATCCTTAGTAACAAGTGCCCTGGTTCTGTGAAGGGAACAAGCTTTACCACCCCTGCTGCTCACCACAGAGAGGAGGAGGATCCTGGTGTGAAGACAAGCCAGCAAAGAGCCACCAGCTGAGAACAAAACATCAGAACACTACAAAACAGGGATGTGAAAACTCTTTTTTAAAACCACTGCTTTGCTGAGGCTGGAGCTGGAAGCCTGAACAGATCATACATGGCACAGACACTCTGGGGGTGCTCACCTCAAACTCCTTTGTGCTGGATTTTCAAGGCAGGCTGCAAATCCTGGCCAAAACTGGACACTGAGCAGCCTGAGGGGGTGCCATGGTTGGGCAGCACTGGTCCTCCAAGCACTGCTGGAACCAAATTAACAGCATCCAACTAGCCACAAGTGAACATTTCAGGTGTCCACACCATGACAGTGCTGAGTGAATTTACTCAGATAACTGATGGATGAAACACTTCCAAGTGGCAGGATGACAGTGAGCAGCCCCCAGCTGTTGAAGCTCAAGGATCCCTGCCACAGGCTGAGCAACCTGCTCAGCCCCACAGGGAAGGCAAGATGGGCTGAACCCGTGGAGCTGCTGCCTCCCCCTCCCAGCCATCCTTTTGTTGCCTATTTTTAGCTTTAATCTTAGGACACCTGTTGATGGTGAAAGCAATTAGCAAGCAGAGACAACATCCTGTGTTCTTTTAAAAATAGCAAGCATGGAGAAAAGATTTAGTCAAGCACATGATGCGAACATGACAGCCTTAACCTCCAGAGAAATCACATGGCTGAATACACCAGACCTAAATAAAGAGCTCTGGAGGTGACCCAGAGAGGTTTCCAATCAAGTGGGAGGGTCCTGAGCATGAGGAACATTTAAGGAAGAGGGTTAATAGAAAAAGCTCTATGGAAAACTTCAGTATCTTCTCTTTAAGTTGCTTGTTCCAGCCCCCAACACACACATTTCAGGCAGCAGCAGCTCTACCACCACTGTAACTCCTGCACGAGTTCCACAATCATCAGGAGGGTAGAGTCCAGTGACCAGCTGTGACAATCCTGGAAGGACCTCACTGCAACCTATGACCTGCCACAGCCATAACCCTGGGCCTCAGGAGAGTTTCTCCACCCAGGGCTCTGCCAGCGTCACAGAACCATGGACACCCTGAACTCCACGTCTGATGCAGGCTGGATGCTTCAAAACAGGCAAAACCCAACTAAATAGAACTGTGTAATGGAACCATCTCTGGGGAATTTAGGGAATTTGGGGAAATACTGAAAAGCCATAAAGCCCAATGCTTCAAAGGATCTCTGGGGTATCCCATTTCTACACCACAATTCAACAGCTACAGTGAAGGCTGCAGAACACGTCTAGACACTCGAGCCTCCTTTGAAAGGACTTTGCTACTCACCCAGCACCAGAAGAGGGGAACACAGCTTCTTACCAGAGCCACGGGTGATTAAGAGGGATGTGGGGAAGACAGAATTGGAAAAGGCTGCTCTGATCACTTCTTTGGGTAACAAACCCAAAAATGAACTCTTGCTTTGTGCATTCCTTGTTGCTGTTAAATTAAAAGAAAATACAAAAAAATACTGTGCACTCCAGAATAAATGAATCCCTTTGGATAACAAGTTATTTTATAGATGCATGTAATACTGTGTGAGAAAAAATATGATTTAAAAGTGATGAAAGTATCTAGTATTCAAAGTACCTGTGGCATCCTTGAAATCCTCTGGAGAGGTCCCTCTGCAGAACTAGAGCATGTTATTGCTGCAGCATTTAGACCCAGGTACTTGCTGCACTTTGAAAACCCAAAGGCATGGGAAATAGAAGCAAGTGCTTTTAAAAACATCCACTTGAGGAAGAGAAAGAAATCACCTCTCTGCTAGGGCAGCAGGGGTTACTGGAAAACACATCAGGGTTACTCCTGGGAGGAATCAGCCTGGACAGCTGCAATTAGAGGGAAAAACAACCCCACCAGGCTAACTGATGTACCTGTTCTCCAGACAAAAATGCATTTTTTTTGCCCAGCTTGTCTGTATTTTATGCCATGATACCCCTGTAGGGACAGGAGCAGGATTGTGTATTTTATAGTGTTCTGTAACTGAACACTAAACCCCAGTATAAAATGGTATAAGAAAATGGATCCAGAACAGCAGAGGGGAAAGTAGCAAGTTCCCAATGCTGATCAAAATGTAGACATATTTTTTCTAAAGTGAATAATTTGGATTGTAATCCTTCCTACTATTTTTATTTTTAAAAGTTGACTGAGCAAGGATGGGGGTCATTAGGTTCTACTCTGGATCTCCTGTGTCAAGCATCAGCCCCTCACCTCCCTGTGTAATGTTGGAGAGGAAAAAACCAACCAACACCACACCACCAAGAATGCAACAGTTTCCAAATTGCACAAAATGTTTATTTTTAGTCTAGTACATTCAATATCATATTGACTAGAATACAGTAATTCAAAATATTTTTGGCGACTTGAAATTTTTTTTTTTTTAAAAACCATTTCAAACACTCCAAAAAGCAATGCCATGAAAAATTAACTTAAAACAAACAGATTCAAGCCAGAGTTTCACTTTCGACAACAGCAAACCTCAACATGTAGTTTAGTGGTTTTAACAGTACTGCATTTGAACAAAATATATGCAACTCACAAAAAGTGGAAAATATTCAAATAGACACAATGTTAAAAAACTGAGGCATCCAGATGTGTGACTGCTGCAGTAGGAATCACCTGCCCAGTTGCTCCATTTGCTGTCTCCTGGGGCAGTTCACTGGTCTGCTCCTGTGGTGCCATTTCTCCAATCACCCCCTAGCACCAGGCAGCAATTCTTCAATGCCTTGAATTTAAAGTTTGTCCCTCTTGGAAATTCCGTATACAAATGTATATATTCTAAAATATGCAACCCCCTGGCAAATCTAGGTGCAGTATTAAATGGTACCTTGAAAAACATCCCTATCTTGCTACTCAGAGTTTGCAGACAGGCAATATCCAGAACAAAATCTGAGAAAGGCAACACGTTTTGGTTTTGTTTTTTTTTAAATACTGACATGAAAAACTTGAGGAAATTAGAAAAAGGATAAAGTCAATCTTAATATAAGACATTCATTATATAGTGGGGCAGGATACAATTATTGGACAAGCAGTATTACAATGACTCCTCTACACCTGGTCATTTAATGCACGTGTTCTACACTCATGACTTGCTACCACATGTGGTTTTCCTGTACAGAAAGACAGCAACACAATTAAAGACCAGTTTTACTTTGTGTTAATCCCAAAATGACAAGTGACACCCCATCAAGTTCTTCAAACCCCCCTCCCTGAAAGGCTGTGCTTGTGAAGAACCAGGAATTCAAAGTGGTACCTGCTGCTCTGACCAGGGGGTACCACAGAACAACCCCAAAGAAAACTGGTGGGAACAGGTTCTGTTGGCCAATTTAAATCCCTTTTAAATCCAAGCCTTAGTATTACAGCACCAATACATGTACACATCCTCTGGAGGAACAACTGACTCTGGCTTGGATAGGGGGTTTCAGCTGTTCATCCTCCTTCCCACTGCCAACCCTGGACAGGTCACCTCATCCAAACCCCTGTGGCTGGAATGGCCAGGAGAAAACCACGTAACTACTTCTTTCATCTCCAGCAGGGATAAAGCCAAACTAAGGTGCTGTAGATGAGCAGAACACTATCACATTAGAGCTCAGCAGAATCACATTTTGGTTTGAGTTCAGTGGTTATTACAATGACCTTTGTCACAGAACTGCTGGAAGAGGTACAATGTTTGCCAGCACAGCACGTGGAATGTCACCATTTCTTGCAAGGTTCTGCAGCATGAGTAACTGCATAGATGAGAGCTGTGTGTTCTCAGTTCAGTACATGTACTCTTGAAAGTTTACAAAAAACACAAAAAGTTCCTATAAAAGTCACATTATACCAATAATGGGCGGTAAAAGTAGTTATCTGTGATCTGTGATTAATAAATGACTAGTGGAAAGGTGATAGAAACCAATTTCACATCAAGAGAGTTACATTTTCACCATTGCACTGACCTCCCTGTTTGAGTCACTAATTTAGAAAAATTCACGTAGTTAAAAATTGTAAAATTAAACTAGAATACAAAATTTCTTTGTAAACATCAGGTTCTACTAACATGGAATGGACTCTTGGTACTGCAGTGCAGTACCTTGGTTACTTACAGCACTTGCCTTCTGATGGGCAATTGCAGGACACCCACAACATCAGTTCACAGTAACTGTGTTCAGAGAACTACCAAAGTCAGTGCAGTTTTTCTGTGCAATTTCCCCAATTTCCCCGAATTCCTTAAGTCAAATAATACTGTTACAGAGGCCGAGTGCAGATTATTCCATATATATAAATATATATATCTCATAAGTGACGAATTATGTCTGCAGGACTTCTGTAAAGGTACTTCCAGATGGCATAGTAATGAACAGCAGCTGCTGTGGCCACAAACACATGCCAGATGGCATGGGCAAAGGGGATGACTCCATCACTCTTGAAGAACACCACACCCAGGCAGTATATCAAGCCTCCCCAGGCAACCTCCTGAAGTCCATCCGTGTTGCTCTGTCAATTAACAAGGGAAGATTAGGGATGGGGGGGGTGTAAAAAAAGGAGGGAAAGGGTATTTTATGTACAAAATACAAAGTGTTTTCCCACTAAGAAAAGCAAAGCTGGATGGAAACTCAGAACATCTTGGATATGACAGGTGGACGAGTGGGAAAACCAGTATATTTGTATTACACTTGGTGGAATATATAATAATATATTTATAGAACATGTCTCGATAGCACAATAAAACCAACAGAGGGATAACTCAAGAATTAAGACAAGCTGATGTCTTTCTCCATGCTCATAAGCAGAGCAGACAAACAAAGAACACCATGTTACTGTGCCTAAGGGTGAGTTTAAAGCAAGCCCTGCAAGCTGTGGTGTCCAGCATGGCTTTGGCACAGCAGTGTTCATGGGGAACAGTGAAGGCATTACCTTGTAGAGGTGTCAGATTTACATTAGCAGCAGAGAGAGTTATTTAAAATGTGTAACTATAAATAAATAATAGTTTTGAGGTGGACAAGATGGAGCAGGATGCTTTAGAGATGCACCAAGAAACCTTTTTTTTTTAAAAAAAAAAAACAAACCCAATTGCTGAGAGATCAAGTATCCCAGGCAGTGCATCAGTGTGATACAGGTCAATTACTTCAACTTTTCAATGTTCCCCTGTTTCACTGATAAAAAGAAGCCTCCAGTGAGACAAAATCCAGCTTTGTTGCCCCTTAGTAATTCTGAAAGGGGACAGAGGCAATTTACTTCCTCCATCTTGGTCCAGACCCCAGCATCAATTGATTAGATTTTCCAGAGAGCTCTGACACATTCCCAGAAAAAGGACAATCTGTTGTCAGAAGTTCATTCCACTTTCATAAAGAAAAAGCTTCTTTCCCAATTTGTAAGTGGAAAGCAGGCACTGAGTAAGTTCATAGCTAGCAAAACTTAGAAATATTCCTCATCAGGCTAAGGGACTTCACCTCTTCAGCATTTTCACCCAAATGGAAGTAACTGAATTATGTCCAATATCCTTTTAGGAGTGAGGGTCTTCAGAAGTGAAGTTTGGAACTAAGCTCTTTTTATCCACAGCCTGCAGCCCAGATTCAACAAAACAAGGTAGCATTTCATTGAAATGTAAACTACAAACCCAAAATACAACCACCCGTATTTGGTTCTTCTGCAGAGAACATTCGCAATTATGGTGCACTAAAATTAACATCTCTGCAGATGAAAGAGCTGCACTGGAACTTGAGCTAGTTATAAAGGGAAAGTTTGTGTCTGTAAATGTGAGCAGGCACATTCCTTACCATGGATGTCACCACCAGAGCAGGAGAAAATCCCATGGCTAAATAGAAAAAGAGTTCAACGATCTTATACCTAAAAAGGAACACTTTGAGTCACTGAGGGAGGTGGACAAGAGGAGGAATATTTCCTTCAACAGTCAAGAAAATAAGTTACATTTTATATTAGCATGAGTCCACTAAACTGTTCAAAAAAGCTTTCTATGCAGACATATAATCAATATTTTATGGCACAAATTAAGCTAGCTTTTATCTCTCATTGTACAGTTGCAGGCAATACCCTCTTCTCTAAACACTGCCTAAATGCACTCATTTGCATTAAGTAGTGAGAATAAAACATTGAGATAATTTCTATTTTCTTATTTGGACCTCAGTAGCTCGTCCCAAAACAAAATATTGGGTCTTGCTCCCTGAAGACAAGCAATGAAAGCAGGCTCAATGATTCAGATCTGAAACTCCAGGGCTCCCATCTCAAGCCCAAGAAGGTAGCAGGAGTCAGTATATATAAACAATTCAATGTTGCAGTATAACCAATGTTACATAACTTCAGGGCATAAGAAAGCCATCATTTCAACTGATTTCTTACCCACTCTCACCTCTGTTTTCTTGTGGCAAAAATTATAAAGTTTTAGTAGTGGATACTTCCCACCCACCCCGTTAGGGGAAGGCAATAATGTAGCCTAAAGACACGTTATGATGGGGTGAATGTAATTATCTTCTGACAAGAGGTAAGTTTGCATCATTCCCATCACATATTTCCACTGTTTCACCCATTGAAATAAGAGCTTTGAAAGGCTGGACAGGAGCACCCTGAAAGCAGAAAAGCCCCCACCTTTCAATTTCAGTTTAAAGCTAAATGCAAACAATAACTCTTACTTTTCATGGTAGAGAAATACATAAATGGTTCCTCCAGCAGCCATCAGCCAGATAAACCAACGCATGTGGGATGCCAGAGGCCCAAGCTCACGTAGATTTAACCTGGAGGTACAGAGATTTCAAGAGATAAGAGATTAATGGATGGATCACACTGACACAAGAGTAGTAGGGCTTTGTGAAAATAAATAAATATTCAGAGTTATAACTTAGGCATGATGGGAGAGAAGGCACTGGGGCATTCTATACAGAGAGAGGCAGAAGGTGTGTTTGCATTGATGTGAGGGAAGCATAAAGTGGGATATCTGGAATATAAATAAATTACTTTCTACTGTTCTGCAGTATTTTTTGTTCTGCAAATCCCAGGAGATGACACTCTGTTCCATTTCACAATGCAGAATGTGGTCAATTGCATCTAAGAAGATACTTACAGATTTTGGAAGCCACAATGATAAACTGTTTACACTGGAAAAAGCTTTAATTCTGAAGCTGCCCTTCAGGTTTCTTACCAGGGTGCATATGATGCTGCAATGAAGACATAGATCATCATCCTGTCACACATGTGGAAGCAATGCTCCATCGTCCTGGCAAGAGAGAGAACAGGTCACCAGGCCAGATTTTGGAAAGATTTTTGTATCATCTCAGTTTCCTGACAAACTCTGGAATTACTCTGGGGAAAATACCATCAGCTCCATAACCTCTATTTGGAAGACTGTCCAGTTGACTGCAGCTTCAGGAGGTGGTAAGGGTGTAGGAGAGGAGCTCTCCTCCACTCCTCTCCCCACATCAACACTGCCTACCCCAGAAACTAACTGTTACTATTCAGTGACTACCAGTTAAATCCAATTTATGGCCCAGAATTATACAGGGGTCATTATGGACCAAAAAAAATAAAATAAAAAAATGAAACCACATCTTAGTTTTGCTCTTGCTGCCTTGCTCCCAAGGAGGCTTTCTGCTTGTTAGCTGTGCATTGTACTACAATTCTCTTGGCAAAATCTGTGCTCCTCAAAGCACCTGAGCATGTCACAGCCCCAGACAACATCCTCATTTCTGCAATGGGGTTATATCTGCCATGCACTTGGATTATGTTTTTCCCATGCAACTTCTGGATTAAGACCCAGTAGGGCCTTAAAATATTTTATATTATTATTATTTTATATTTATATTATAATTTCTTTTATATTCTTATTGTTAATATTTTACATTATATTAATATATTTTCCTTGCAAAAAGGCAGCAGATATTAAAGTTCATTTTTTACATGAGCTTGGCTCCCTATTTCTCCCAACAGAATCATGACCTGATACAAGGTACAGCTCTTCCATAAAATTCTATTTTTGCCCACTTGAGAAAAACCTCACAGAACATGAAGACAAAAGCTAGAGGGATACCTCAGGTGGCTCTTTTTCCAAGAAACAATATGAAATACTGTGGAGACAATGAAGAGTGCACAGAGCCCCATGCCATACATCCAGGCTGTTATCTTCTCCCATCGATCATCAGAGAGCCGGTGGAGAAGGGCACTGCCCACGATGGCAGGAACAATGAGGAACTGGGGAAACAAAAGGCCATTCTTAGGTGTTTACTGGAAACCAGTGTAGTACCACTCACAGCACAGTGACAGCAGGGAGAGAAAGCTGCAGTGAGCCTTGTAAGACCACACATACATTTGATGGTGGGCTCCAAACCTGTACAAGTTTTTCATTTAGGTGTGTGTTGACACAAGTGTCAAGAATTCCACAATATCTCAGACATCAAGGTTATACCTGCTTGTGATAAATTTCTCCTCACATGGTGTTAGGCTTTGTTACTAGCTCCTCTAGCCAGGACAAAAAAATAAAATCAGAAAAAACCCCAAAAAGAACTGGCTAAGTCTTCGTAGTGCTTTCATTTTCATATCCTGCTTTGTGTTGTAAGAAAAGTTTTGATCTCACTCTAGGGTTTGATCTAAACCACCTCCTGCATAGAGAACAAAATAAACCTAAATGCTTTATTTTTTCATTTGGGATTTAAAAGTATGCAGTTAAGAGAACTGAGCAAAGGCTTTGCAAAACTTGGGGTTTAGATAAGAGATATTTTTGAATAATTAGCTACAAGCTTCCTTTATGAATAGATTCTTAATGCACAAAGATTATGTTCTTCTAATGCAGCACATCCAGGTCTGTTTTCCTTACCACTTCCCTCTCAAGGAGCTTTAATTCAGATCTTCCAGAATATCTTGATGGAATTAGCATGCTAGCATGAAGTATCTAAGAAGTGGGCTGCAGGCTTCATATGCATTTGACACACCTTTCCAGAATAAATTACATCATGTACCTTGGTCTCATTGAGGAAAAAAAAAAAGGCCCCAAAAAAAAAATTAAGCAGCATGTCCAACAAGTATTTAAAGAAAAGAAGCTGCTGGCTCAGACATTTCTCCTTGTTTCCTTCCACTCTGAGGGGGTATCTTTGTCAGCCTTTTAAGTCAAAACCACTGCACAAGTTCCCTTCCAGACCCTACAGCAAGTCTCAAGATGTTAATTAGTTCACCTGAATTGTAAATAAGCTTCATACCTTAAATTATTTGTAGTTTAACCCACATCTCACTTGCTAAACAATAAGGCTAGGAACAGATCTAGCAGCTCTGCTTTGTGCTACAGGTTTGATAGCTCAGAGTGCAAAGTTCTGGTCTAGCCTGTGCTGTCCTTGTGCTTTATCTGCTGCAGACTAGGAGAAACTGAGGCTCTGATCAGAGCAAGGTGCAGAGCACATGGAACAACTCTGAAAAGTAGTTGGTTAATCCACTGAGTTAAAAAAACCCCATCAAACAAAAAAAAAAAGTGACTTCTGGCTTTTGAAGTCCATCAACAGTAGCTTCATTATTTTCTTCCTTTTTGCAAAATTTAGTACATTTACACCACAAGCTGTAGGGCCATGGACACGAGAGGTGTGGCACCCCTATACCCACTGCATTTGAACCAGAGGTGAAAACAAAAAACACTTCCAGAGTTTTGTAATGAGACTATGGAAGTTGATCTCATGCACTTGAAGGACAAAAATAGTCTGCCAGTCTGGCTTCTCCTTTATCACAAGCCATAAATTTCCATATACTTATCCTGGGCAGCCCCCATGTTCAGGAGAGGCTGGAGTGTCTCAGTCCCCAGGAGACCAGTCACTGCTGTTCCCACCCAGCAGCACAGTTTAAACCACAGTGAGGCCCCTGAGGCTGCACAGAACTGATGAGATGTGGCAGTGGCTTCGCTCAGACAGGATGACACTGAGCTCCACAAATAGTTTTTTTAGCCTTAAAGAAGTTTTTCCTGTGAGCTGTGCAGTCACTCTGCAGCCACATTCACCAGTTTCTTTCCCAATTACTACTGCAAATTTCAGTTTTGACCAAATTTGGCAAAACTAAAAGGTTTCGGAGAGATTATGTCCCCACAAGTATCATGAACACAAGTATTAGGTAAAAGAGAAAATCCCTACTAATTCCCTACTAAAAGCTTGGGCATGAGCTGCTCATAGCAGCCTGGAGCTGTGATTCAGACCATCTTACAGGAAGGAAGACCCCTTTGGAAAATAGATTTAGATGTTACACAGAATAACTCACCTTTTTTACACAAATATCCCAGCTTTTTACTAGTCTACTAAAATAAATGTCCCAAGTTAAGCTCTGATGTGTAATGCTCAAATAGGCCAATAAAGAGTTTGATGTCAACCACTTTTTCCAGCAAGTATTGTACATAAAGTTATAGGGTTACAACAGATAAGCAATTTTCTTATCACCTCTTTCCTTACACCTTCAAAATTAAGAATACAGCTACAAATGGGTACATGGATGAAGACCTGAATTAATCTCTTTTCTGCCTTGTCCTGGCTCTCAAGAGCTGTGATTCTACTTCTCACAGGGGACAGTCTATACCATGAGAAGGATTTATTGGGTTTTTTAAAGTATTCTATTTGGACACACTTTCCCTCTGTGCCCAATATGCATCATGGGAACAGTTAGACTAAACACAAGAGGTTTCATTACTCTTTTTCTGACCAAAAATAAAGACAAAATCCAGAAATGAAACCCTGCTGTTCCAGCCAACTGGATAAAAGTTCTTTAGATGACATAACACATAACTTATGATACAATGGACTTCACTAACATCCATCTTACAAAAGAAATAAACACTTCAGTCAAAAAAACAAGGTGAATTTTCCCATGTTCATGTGAAAAAAGAAGTCTCTAGCTCAAGAACTGCATCTTAATCTTCAGACTGGAGAAATCCATCAGTCCTTTAAAGGGAGGGCTTTTTTTTTTTAACCAAAAAAGTAGCCAAATAATCAGGACTAACAGAAGGAGTGTGACTGTGCAGTGTTATTTTAGAGCAATGAGATAGTATTTCTAAGTTTTCAGCATTCCTACTAAAGAAACTACTCACAAGTCACCAAAAGTTTTGCTTATGTCACCATGAAGCACCACTCTTCCAAGACAGTACCATTAAACCCAGCAACTTAATGTGCTGAGAACCATGATACTACAATCTACTAATTTTAGCACCTTCATTAATACTTGTTAAATCAGAAATGGGGCTTGTAGAGAGATTTACAGAACAAGAGAGCGAGCAAAAGTTCCACTAAGTTTTCTAGAGAAACACCAGGACAAACAGAGCCTGAAGTAACAAACCCCTTTGCAGTAAGGAGGAAGACAATGGATTAAAGTGTATTTATTTACAGCTGTAGGCAGGAATCTGTAAGAAGAGACTTGGGCACAACCCCTCCTGTCAAACAGCAGCCTCTGCAAACAGCCTTAGGGCACAAAGACAGATGCTGGAACCATCAGCTGATCAGACATAATGCAGGGGAATTACACTCTGGTTACTAATTTATAGCAAACTATTTGGTATTTTCCACCTACCTGGGGGGTTGCTTGGGAAACTGGTATGTTGCTCAGTATTTTATCTGGGTTCTTTCTCTATTTCTGTGAACAACCTCTGCCATAGAGAGGTTTTATAATCTTTTGCTTTTGTTTAATAAACTTTTGATTTTGTATCAAAATTAAGTCATTTTCTTTGCACACAAGGTGACACCCATTACACAGTCAGACCTTTGACACACAAGCCACTGTAGCAAAGCACAATGTCATTGTTGCTGTCCCACCTGCCTTGCATCCAGAGGGAAGCACCAGGTCCCTACACTTGCTCTTTGGAAAGGAAGGCAGTGGAAAGACCAAGAAAGCAGGCAAAAATAAAAAGAAAAAAAATTAAAAATCACATGTGACACTTAGAGGGAACCCTGAAGGTCTGTTTCCATCTCAAGCTGCCTGCTCCAGGAATAAGGCCCTGAAGCCAAGTACAGCATCTCCCCACTCATCCATTTTCTCTTCTGAAGTAAGGAGAGAAGCATCGTGGGGTGGGAAAGCTACTGGCAACTGGGGTTGTGCAACACCCAGAACAGAGAAGCTGCTAATATCAGCCAGGTAGAATGGAAACATCTTCATCATAAGAGCCCTTCTGAAATGTTGATGGCCCCTTCTTCCACGCTCAAATGGCTGATAAGTGCTCCAAGCCTCATCTTTGAAATATTGATACTTCTTTCTTCTTTTTTCCCCATGCACTGCACAATCAAGACTGGAATAGAGAGACTATAACTTATTTTAAGAAGAGTTTCTCCCTTTGAAAGAAACTTTTAGAGCAGTATAAAGCAAGTTGAGTCTAAATCCAGAAGTTTTAATACAACAGAGCATAACTTTTGTCTGATAAACCTTATGTATACTAGAAAGTTTCAGATCAAAGAGCCATTCCTCACCTTAGATTTAGCTTACCTTTTAACTCACTCACAACTCCTGCTTCTCTCACACAGCATTTCCTTCCTGCTCTAAACAGAGAGCAGCCTTTTCTGCCTCTGCAGTCACCTGCTTAGCTGGCCTTCCTGTCTCCTAGTGTCTAAACACAAGTCAGCACTTCATTTAAAAAAATCAAGACATTTAAAATAGCCTTACTAGTTAGAAATTTGAAGACACCTTACTGTGTTACACAAAGTTACCTTGCAAGTATCGTAGCAAAAAGCTGTGCAGGGGATTCTGTATCCCCATTTACTGCTGGGTTGGGTTTTTTTGGGTTTTATTTTGCTTTTTAAAGCAGCTGCTTAAACTGACTATTGGTTATTTTTAAGTCAAAAGCCAGATGGGATACCTTCTGAGGAGTACAGCCACACTTATAAAGTAGACATTGAATACTGTAATCTGAATTATGAATAAACCTTTGGAAAAAACATATGGAGAACCATTGTTAAAGCATCAGCCACCATCTCTGGTTGTGTTTAAAAGTCCTGTAGATGTGGCACTTAGGGAGTGGACTTGGGGGAGTCAGGTGAATGGTTGGATACCATGATCTTAAAGGTCTGACCTAAACAGTTCTGATTCTATAAACTCTGTTTTGTAGAGATTACATCAATGTCTAATTGAAAACTCATACTGCAATCTAGCAGAAAAGACTCAACCACTGGGCTTTCTAACCCCTGGTTACACAGACTAACACTGAGGAGAGGTGAGCATTCCCCCCAGATTTTTCTGCATAACCCACTGTGCTTTCCCAGACTAGATTCCTATTTAAGGGCTTGAAATTTTGATTAAAAGTTCTTTATTGTATATAGTTTTATCCCTCTTTTAAATTACACTTTACTTTCTTCCAAGCAAGATGATAATATTGCAGATCCCCAAGCTGGTAACAGTTGATGGTAGGTTTTAGCAGGTAGCTTGACATCTCATAAAGTAATTAGAGAGCTCCCCCAGAAACTGCAGCACACAGAAAATACTGATGCCACCTTGGCTGTCACCTCCTGCTAACAGGCAGGGATAAGACATGCCTGTTTTTCAACTAGATGAAGGCCAAAATTGCTAGGGAGTGCAGCAACTCCTGCCAGATATTTTGAAATCTAACTTTTTGGCCAGAGTCAATAGGGTTTGTACAAGGATTAGGAGATAAACTACATATTTGTGCTAACTAACAGATTGTTGCTTCACTCTCTAGACAAACAAGCATATATTTACATAATGCTGTACATGAGACCTTTGGCTCGAAACCACACAAGCTTCACTCAGCTTTTCTATATGTAAACCAAGGTGATTGTTTTTACCAGCAACACTGAGCTGGATGTTGGTTATGGATGAAATGCACACAAGGGATCCTTAAGGACAGAGCTCCCTCTACAACTGAAGGGCCCCGTGCACTGCCTTGAGCATTTGTGTCTGTAGCTCACTCAGACACACTGGAGATAAGGGACTGAGGGCAAAGTCAAACATACTTCAGATGTTTGGAGTTAAGGGATTGAGGAGAAGCACGAGCTGCCTTTATAAAAGGGCAAATGCTATCTTAAAAAGCAAACACACACATTTTTAAGTCCTTTTCAAAGTGCCAGACAAGAAATTAAACTTCCCAATTACTAAAAAAAAGAAGAAAAAAAAAAGGGACTGTTTTCATTATTTTGTATAGATCATGTGCTCCAATCTAGTGTGGGCCCTTGCAGTATGGCAATAAGGCCAGACTGGGACTTTAGCACTACCAGTGTCTCCTTCCAAACAGCAGATGTCTCAAAGAATCAAATCATAAATATTAAGTATCAGGACTAAGCCATGCCAGCTCTTCTAGCTAATACCCACGTGATAGTCATATGAAGTCTTCCACTTCTGACATGAATAAATCTTCCTCACACTCCCAGTATACAATTTGCACAATATTATGTCAGCACAGCACTGGGAAATCTGCCTTGCAAGACTAACAAGTATGGGCCCATATTAACTTTACTGCAGTCATCTTTTGGCTGGGACAGAGGGAAAACATCTAGTTAAAGACATATAACTTGGGTGAAAAGGAATCTTATTAAGTATCTGGAGCTCCTGAAGATTTGAAACAGGGATGAGTGTTTATCAGTTACCTAATTAACATCACATTTTCTGGACTGTTATAGATTAAGTGCGTAACAAACCCAAAGAGGTTGTAAATATAAATACACTTGGGTAAAGGTAAGTATTTAGCCATTCAAATCCACAAAAATTTACCAAAATATCTGGTTTTTAAAAAAATCTAATTAAAAACAATGTACTTACTGCATGTGTGTAACAGTTAGCAGCATGTTCATAGCAAGTGGGCTTGTAGCGGCTGTTTGCTGGAGCTGGGTGGTTCATGAACCTGTTGAAAAATTAAGAAGTAGTTTTAGTAAAGTTAATAAACCATCTCTTTAGAGTGTCATGAAGGAGTATCTCCAACCTAGTAGTGTTTAAACTGTAGGCACAGACATTGTAGAGGTAACTTATTTCAATTGTAAGCACTCTTGCATAAGTTTTCTCACCAGAGATGTTAAACAAACTCCTGGGAGTGCCTGCCCAGGGGCTGGTTATCTTTGCTCAAGACTTTGCATGCAGAAGCCAGACCCCCTCTTTTCCAGCAGCTTGGTCAGAAGAAGAATGAACTATTTCTTACTTAAATGACATAATATGGACTCATTGCTCTTGAAATACAGACTTCAGAGCTGCCAGGGATTACTCCTGTTTTAAGAAGTTCTTGAAACTGCAGCAATATTCCAGTTCCACAACACTGGACATTGCCTCCAATTCCCATAGCAAGCAACGTTTGTGTTTGGAGCAATAGGTGGTTCAGATTTTAATTTGAGGCTAGTTCTATCTTCTCTCTGTAACTAAGACCCAAGCTGCACAGGGACAAAAGGCAACTCTAATGGTTAACTCTGAAGAGGAAAAATTTCAAGACTCTAACCATGAATGTTCCACCTTTTCCTCTAACAGTCAAACGTTACCCAACAAACAAACCATCACCCCAAACAGGGTCTATGCAAGTCAAACCAAGCCTGGTGAAAGTTTTGGAAGGTCTTGCCAATACAAACGGTGCATTTAACTATTCTAATAAACCAAACACTTGAGTTGGTTCTGGGGAGCTACACAATTTAAACCTGTGTATAAAACCTCTAAGAACCAGCACACATTTATATGCAACCAGAGAGGCAAATCCAAGCTGTGAACCATTCCAGCCTCAGGAAACTTTGTGTTATCCCAGCACAGCCTACAATTACCTGAGAGTGATTTCCCTTCACTAATACACTCCAGTTTACTCCAGACTCCTATACAACTATTCACTGACAATGAGTCAGGTACCCAAGAAGCCAGGAACAGCTTCACAACAAATAAGGAACATGTCTGTATGTTCTGAACAGAGAGTAGCTTTGTTAGCTACATTTATACAATATATAAGTTTGTCTTGTTAGACAAACTTTGGTTCTCCTCCACATCCCTCCTGGTTTAAGTCAAAACCAGTCCTATTTTTATGACAGCCATAAAATATTGGCCAATCTCTAACCAGGGAAAAACAAACCACCAACCAAAAAACCCAACTAGAAACTTTGAGTGAACAGTTCCAGATTTCTGGATATAAGACACTTGGTTTTCTTGACTGATTTATTAAGTTATTTGTAAACCAGTTTTGTCTAAGCTGACATATAAAAATTTAACAGCATTGATAAAATAACAGTGTCATGATCTCTCTCCAAATTGTGGCAATTTAAAAAAAAACAAACAACCAGTTTCAACTGTTACTAATACATAGGATAAGAAAAATGTGAATTTCATTCACAGGTGCCGAGTACAAATGGTTGTTAGCAAACAAATAATTCCACTGGAGTTAATATATTGTTAAAAAAATGTCCATTCTCTTGTCAGTGACAAATGACACCTTGCTCTCATCTCCAAGAGGATAATGAGGTTGTAGCCATAGACACAGGCTCAGAGAACATTTGGAAAGTGATTTTGTTGCCCAGTGTGTGCAGGTTCTCACCAGCTGCTGAAGACAATCTCAGCATCCTCTGCAGACAGAATGTTCAGTTTACTCAGTTCTGCTTCCAAGTTAGGAAAATATTTAAAAATAAAAGCATCTGTTGGCTCAGTGAGTGACCAGGATCAGACTGCCCTTGCCCAGCTCCATAAATTCAAAGTCATGGGAAACCTTCCACTGATTACATCTAGAATACAAATATATTCCTCCAAAGGCCATGGTGGTACTTTGGAGGTCTCACAAGAAGTAAAAAAATAATAAAAAAACCCAACTCAAAACTAAAGCAGCAAAAGGAATAAGCTTATCCTCAGTACCAGCTTTATAATTTCTGTTGTTCCAAATTTCTGTCTAAGATACTATAATCTAAAAATCTATACCTCATTGAAGGTAGCCTGCTAATGGGACCTTCTATTATCCATTAGAGGACTACTTTTAATTTTTTCCTACTAAATATATATGAATGAAAAGAGAAAAGATACTGGATCTTTCCAAAGCAGTAATGAAGCCTGGGGTAATGTTAGATTTTAGACAGAATTATGAATAAGCACTTCAGAAAAGTCCATTTATTATTAGGATGTCTTATTCTCACTAATTTAAGGACAATGTTATGAGCTGTAGAACAGAACCCAAAGCCAGTAACAAAGCTATCCTTCCTCTGTCACCTACACAAAGGGTTGGGGTTTCCCCCTGTTTGTGCACAGGAGTGATGCAAATATTAATTCCTCTGTGTGGTTCCTTTAGGCTGGCAAAACAGACAAGCATCAGATTTCAGAAAAGTTCACTTGCAAAACATTTCAAGCTTTTTTTTAATATATATTTCAATTCTGATCAGGTAATGGTGAGTAACATGGCTGTGGGTCAGAAAGCTGGACTAAGCTCCCACAGCTGAAACTCCCTTTTCTCCCACCAGAGTTCTAGCAGAGCACCACTGTTGGCAGGACTTTACCCATGCCCTACACCTTTATACCACCACCAGGGTGTTTAGGCAGGAGAGGAAGAGTCAGGCTGTACCTCTACCCTAAGGAGAAGGATCTCACAACAGCCCAGTACCCAGCTGTGCTGTGTCTGACATACCTGCAGCTCCTTGCTGAAAGGCAGTGGCTGCAGGAGCCAGGCAGCAAACACAGGAGCACATTTCCTCAGCTCACTACTCACAGACAACACCTGGAGTACAGCAAAGCTTCAGTTGCTTCCCTGTGCCTTTTTATAATACTATTTACAAACGTTACCAGGAACGACTTCAGAGGAAGGATCACTTAAACAGTGGCTGAACAGAGCAATAATTTCAGCCAAGGGTTCTCTTGAGTTTGATTTCCAGTTTGACAGTTTGTGTTTAACGCCTTCAGAAACAGACCTGAAGTTTGAATATTGCTGCTTTGTGATACTGCACCAAATTCTCAACAAAACCAGGAAAAATTGTTTTGACAAATACAGTTAAAGTCAGTCATATACTCCTGTAATTATGTATTTGTGTGATGTTGCAATACAAAGGCAGAATAATTTGGTTGCAGACTTATTCAGTCTAGAGGCAAGAACTGTTCTGTTCTTTCTTAAAGACAAATAAATAATGAAACCTCACACAACCAACAACAACAGATGCTTTTTGTTTTCTGCCACATGAATGCTACAACACAGGGACATTGTTCTTCCTCCTAGCTACAGATCACGTTTGCATTTTCTGGAAAAGATAATTGTGAGGGATATAATCTCAGCTTCTTAGAAATGGAAACTCACTGCACAGTGGGCAGTTTGCTCTGCAATAAAGGCTCTCTACAACACAACCATTAGAGGTATTATCAAACGCAGGACAGTCTGATGAGGTCCCACTGAACTGCACTATAGCTCACAGGAAACATCTTTAAGTGAACCTTTTGATTCTCTAACAAATCTCTAATGTATTCTTTAATAGGAGCTCTAGTGAAAGTGGATCATTTTATCAGTGGATATGCAGCATTACCTCACAAGAACACTTAATGACTTTTCCATTTAAGATACTGACAATCCAAGATGTCTATTATAAAATATTAACTCCAATAGCAGAATGTGAAATTTCTGGAATCAACAGACTAACAACTACTTGTGGCCAGCCCTGAGAGCAGAATGCTTTTGCATTGAACTGAGTTACAAATTCATTTTCCCCTTTTAAATGCATTCTTAAAGCTCAAGAACTACTTGAGGCCAAGAAGTTCAAGCTTCGTAATTTCACAGCAGGCAAACAACCTTCTTTGGTGAGCACATTCCCAATATACCTGAAAAAGGAGTATTGAGAAAGACACACAATTTAAAACGAGAAGAAACTCATACCTCTCCCTTTACACTCCCTCAGCTTTGATCTTGAAACACTTCAAATACTTCAAGTATTAAACATTGGGATTGATCCACTGCTTGTGGGAGATCCCTGATCTCAAGCTCCTCTGGAGTAGATGCTGTATGTTTCAGAGTGACTCCAGAATGAAGAGATTGTAGTATTTGGGAGAGAAGGCAGGAAGATCCATGAGTTCTTCATGCTTTGTCTTTGCGTGCAAACCCAGCTTAGAAAATAAAGGATAAAATCCCAAATCTATTGCACACATCTGTATGGTGTTGGTCTGGTACCACAGCAAGTTCATACCCAAAGCTGCAGAGAGAAAAGCACTTTTCCAATCTTGCCTTATTCTTGATTCCCATCTGCTGAATGAATTATGCTTTGAAGCATGAAGTAAAACATCAGTAAAAACAGCAAGCACTGATAATAGCCTAAAAGATCTGGATTTTTGAGTCTTTTCAGGAAGTACATTTCCTTTATTCAGCTCAAAAGGCCTCATACTTCCTTTTACTAGCTTAAAAGCACATTACCCCTTTTTGTATGGTTTTTTTTCTTGCGCTTTCCAGCGGCAGGAGAGGCCATTTAGACCTAATAAGCCACAAACAACATGATATCAGGAACTGTAGCAAGGTGGGGATAACCCCACAAAATCAACAGTAGCATACATTAAATGGGGTTACATATTTAGATACTGAAACAATTTTTATGTTGTCTAGGCTTTTTGTTTTCCAGAGGAAAAACATCACCAAAAAAATCACAAGCAAGTTAAAAGAGACCAGCACTGCATTTTCATGATGACCATTTAGGTAAGATTTTGAAGAGAACTAGATAGGTTTATAAAAAGCTTGGTTTCTTTGACCAAATTGGCAGATAATTCCCCTTTATGAATTCAGTTCATTCAGTTGAAATAAAAGCCATATTCCTCTGAACCAGGCACCTTTCTTGCTGGATTAGAAATTATCTAGTTGAGGTTTGTAGCTGTTCACATAATCTTTACTATCACTGAACAACTGAGTCAGAAATAATTCAGATCAGCACAGCAGCGGAGCACTTATTGGGAAATATCAGTGAAATCACGTGCTGCGTAGAGGTTCATGTACCTTCACCACCACACTGAAGATAAAAAGAAATCTGCAACACTCTGAGACTCCATTAACAAGTGTGGTATCGTACAAAGATTAGTCACAGGAAAAAGTGTCTGTGCATACACTGACCTCCCAAAAGACTCCTCAACCTTCTGGCAAGTACGAAAGGCAAAATTTCACATGAAGAGTGGGGAATGAACAGATGTCACACCAGGTGCTGCAGCACATCCCAGCTCAGGGACAAGGCATCAGCCACCATAACAGCCTAGGTATGGGCTAGTACACAAACCAGGTCTGACCATGGCCATATTCTTCTCTCTTTCTATTTTATCTCCCTTGCAACACTCAGGCTTTGGTTTCTTGAGCAAGGCGGCGAGGACAGCAGAGCAGCCATACAGCAGCATAACTGCTGAGGGAAACCATTGTAGAAACTGGCCTTATCTGGGAGACAGATCATCGTTCAACAGTTACCAGCTGGACTTGGAGCAATTTAAGTACCTAAGGCCACCTCTATACGTTTTCCCGAGAACCTCCATGTCCCTGTTACCCACCGCTACCCCAGTGACCCAGCCACCCCCATGAACACGAGCAGCATCCTCAATCCGCCCTGAGACACCTGAACAAAGAGCACCAGCGCTCTGGGCTCGGAGACAGAGGGGCCAGGGCCCCGGTGGATGCCGTGCCCAGCCAAGCCCGGGAGCCACAGGTCGGGCTCCGCGGGAGGCACGGCCGGGCCGGGACACACGGCCGGATGCGTGAACCTTCACCCACTTAAAAGAGGGGAAGAAAGACAAAATTACATAAATAAACAACAGCCATACAGAGACCCGCTCACAGCCCGGCGGGACGGCTCAGCCCTGCCCGCCCAGCACCGGCGATGCCGCGGGCCCGCGGCCACCGGCGCCTCATGGGGCCGTGCGGGGACAGGCGAAATCGGGCGGGGTGGCGAATAAATCTGGGATACTCCCAGCCCAGCCCTCACACCACCCTGAGCTCCGCCACCCAGGGCCCCCAGCCCCAGCGTGCCCGCCCGGCCGTGAGGGGAGCGCGGGAGCGGCCGGGGGGTCTCATCCCTCAGGGCGGCCCCAGGAGGACGGCCCCGCCCGGGAGCTGCCGTGAAGGAAAGGGAGCGGGTGAGGATGGGCTCACGCCAGGGAGGGGGGGAACCTCACCTCCTGAACCTGTCCTGGAGCCGCCGCATGGGTCCGGGCCGCCCGCCCCGGCCGGGCGGCGGGCGGGAGGTCGGGACGGGAGGCTGCGGGCGGCTCCTGAGGCGGCGAGGGCCGGAGTCCGGGCCCTNGCCGCGGCCTGCCCGCGGGGTCGCGCCCGGGGTGGCCCAGGCTGGGCCAAGTTTCCGGGGTCGGCCTGGAAAACAACAACAGCCACGACAAGAACCACAAAAGCAGCGCCGGGAGCTGAGGTGGGGGCCTGGGAGGGGCGGCCGCGATTTAACAGCACCGAGAGATAGTGGTTGAATTGCCGTTGTCTCAACGCATTCACCCAGATAAGCAGATGAGGATTTAGCGATTTCAACGTGCCTGATTTTTAAACTCTAGATGCGAGAGGCCTTCCAGGAGGAATACAGCACAGGTGCTGGGCTCTGGGCAGTGGCAGAGGCCCTGGCCCGGGACCCCTGTCCGGCGTGGCACAGCAGAATGCTCCTCCAGCAAAGCCGTGGCATAAAGCTGTGTGTGTAATAGTTTACTCTGCTCTAAGTCAAGGTTACAGCAGCCAGACAGCTTGTGATAACCTGGCTAGCTGTCATCCCGGGTCCCCCAGCTGTAACCCGTCATCTTATCTACTCAAACCAAACGCCGGGCAAGGGTTATTTTCCTCAGCAGAGAGACCATGTCAGGCGTGTTTCTGTAAGATGAATGTGGTGTTGCCTTCTGTAGTACAAATCAGAGCATGAATTAGGAGAATAGTAAGTTCTATTCAAGCTTCTGTCTTGTAATCTATCTTGTTTACAATGGGATTTTGAATGGTTCCAGCCCTCAATAAAAGTGATTAGTACACGTGCACCAAAGCAAACCGACGGTTTAGACAAATAAACTATATCCAGTGTCACCATTTTTTATGGGAGGGCTGAGGCAGATGGGATCTGTTGGCTGCTGCTGCCATCGTTTGTCTGTCACCCCTCAGCAGAATGTGTCACCTCTGCCAGGTAACCACTTCCACCACAGGCAGCAGAAGGAAGCATGAGTGTCATGAATTGTCTGCCCATCAGCTAGAGCTGGCTTTTCATTGCCCTCAGTCCCTTTTACTCTTCCTCCATGCCAGGAGGGAACAATGTGGTGGTAAAAGCTTTGTAACCTGCCATGGCAAGACCTGCCCCTTGGTTTCTCTAGTTTCTGGATGGAATAAGCTCTTCTGGTAGAAACTGCAGATTTTGGTCTCCAAGAGGGGAGCTGCAAGGGCAGCTGGGGTGGGCCAGAAGGCTGCTGCAGACAGAGAGTTGCTCAGCTCTGCTCAAGGGGAGGATAGAGCTTGTTTCTGGAAAGGTGAGCTCTTGAAATGCAGAGCTAAACTAGTGCTGCAATAAATACTTCCATTCATCTCAGTGAGGTCTCACTGTTAATAAGCTGGTACAATCTGTCATCTGATTTAACAGTGTCACTGCTAATAAAGCTTCATATGGCTGAAGTTATCTATTAATCCAGAAGGAGCAAAGTTTGAGGACACCACTGAAGAACCCACCACACATGCATGGCTGCATTTGAACATCTGAAGGTTCAGTAGTACCCCAGTAGCATGGCTTTATTTTGAGGTAGAGCTTGTGGTGGCACAGCTTCCTTCCTGCTCAATACCACACGCCCATCCTTGCATTCCTCTATGGCTGCCCCAATAATTTGGTCTTTCAGGCTGTAAAAATATTCAGGAATGTGTAACATTATGGACACCATGACTGCAAGTCTGGCTTCTTTGTGGTTCTGGTGAAAAGCTGGATTAATTCCTGTGAAATGAATCTGCTGAGACCTTCAAAGGTGTGCACACAGGTACTGCATCTTGTCTCCACCTTCTCTCACTCCCTCTGCTCCTCTTTGACTCTTTCTTCTGTCTCGTCCCAAGCCACTCTCATTTTCATTTCCTTCCCTGCTGCCTTTCACATTTCATCTAGACTCTACCAGCAAACATGTCACAGAGAGTTTGTCTCCTCACAATTTTCAAAGCCAGCTTTTCCACCTTTGTTCTGTGGTCACAGATCCCACAAATTGAGGGTTCTTCAAAACAACAGCTGGTGTAGCTTCCTGTTGCTGGAGCATCAAAGATTTACAGATTCAAGATGTAGTTAAAAAAAAATCCATTTCAAATGTGTATATGCTGAATGAAAACAAGAACATTCAATTCATGAAGCTTGAGTGGGACTAGATTAAGACCACCAGCAATCATGACAGCAGTGAAGAGACTGGAAGATTTTGAACTGAATGTCCATGTCTCTTAAGGAGACCCTTAAATTACTCAGCACAGATATTTTTAAAGCAGTCCTAACCAATAGAATGGTTTTAGTACCAGTGACTCCTGTTGAGCTCATCTCAGTAATTGCTTTTTGTGACCTAATGAATCAGAATGCCTTTTAAAAAGTCACAATGAAAGAAACCTCTTATTATGAACTGAGTAACCATTAAATCTAAATCCTAAAAATTGGCATTAAGCTTTCAAAATTAAGGAAGCAAAAACCTTATTAGATTGATTACTCTTATTTACAAAGCATGACGGAAAAAACTTTCAAAAATCCAATGTCCATTTGATTTAAAAATACTCTTAAGACTAGAAATATATCATAGTGAGCCCAGCCAGAGGTGAGTCAGGGTTACAAGAAGACAGAATTTCCCTCATTGAAGTATTATTCCCTGCTTTGGGGCACTATCACATAGTGCGTCTGGAAGAAGGAGCAATGCATTGAAAATGAACAGCCAAAGGCTTGTTAATAAGAAATTTAACCCATTAATTTTTCATTGGGCAAAGAGAATTTAGTTCTGATCAGGGCTATGAGGTACTTGTAAAATGGATTGTCCAAAATGAGCTAGACAGTCCCAGTTTGATACTGGATAGACACCCATTTGACACCTAATAGAAGGTGTTTGTGCAGCAAATCTGTTACTAATGGCAATTCTTCATGTTCCCAGCAGTGCAGTCAGTGGGTGCAGGAGCTCTGTGGTTTGCCCTTATTATTTCTAGGTCAAATTTTACCTGTGCAGAATCTCCTGCTGGTCCTTCACAGGCAGTCTACTTGTCTAGGGGTGGAGGAGTTTGAACTCCTGGACTGTTTATGAGCATAAAATTGACAGACACACGTAATTTCTGAATCAGACCTCCTGCTTTTATTGGATTATGCAAATGGGGACACAAAAGTGGGGTCTGTAGTTCTCACTGCTTTGCAGAATTGTCTTGGGTTACACAAATCTATCAATCCAATAGGCAGGACTTGCTGAGAGCCTCCTTTTCCCCACCCAGGATGAAAATTGAAGTGCCACATGGTGAATGAAACCCTATCAGGAGGTTACATTAGTAAAACTAAACATCTCCCACAAAAGCTGAGTTTCTTTTGTTGGCACAGACAAGTTCTCATTACAAGCCTGCACAATAACAAGTCTCCTGATTTGTTAAACAGATAACAGAGAAGCAAACATTCTTTAGCAGCTCCCTGGCTGCCAAAACGGATGTCCTGGTGACAAGATGCTGCTGATGTTCCCAGGTACTTACTTTGTGGAGCTGGTGGTGGTGAGAGGCTGGCTCTGGAGGCACAGGACAGCAGGCTATGGCTCGGGGAGCTCTGAGCCTATTTACTGCAGCAGGGAGACAGGCTGAGCAGCACGGGGCCCTTAATGAGGCACGGGAAACAAGTCTGACAGGTGAGGCTCCTCTCCACTCCCAATCTACACGGGAGAATAAATCAAGCATTTCTGGTAAATAAGGGTGGAGAAAAATACCCTTCTGCCTTCTTTTGACTTCATAACAGAGCATGAGGACTTAGCCTTCCTCTCTTGGGGGTGTACATGATAACGGAGGAAGGTGATGGTCTCACTACGGTTTGATTTAGAAGCTTTAGAGGTAAAGGTCTTTCCCTTCTTAGACTTGGAGAACAAATGCTGAAGTAAGTGTGGTTATGGTAGAAATACATTCTAAGAAAGATCTTGGCTGGTAAAACACAACTTACAGATGGAATTTTGGCAGAAAATTCTATTTCTTCTTCAAGTTTCTAATACAAAAATCAATTTTGCAATAATGTTGATGTTAAGACCTGGACAGCAGCAGGTCTGAGGCGAGCCCAAGATGAAGCACTGTGTGTTCCACTTTGGGCACAAGCTCACACTGAAGTACGAGCTGTGGGTGCTCTGGATCACTGAGGGGAAAGCTTGAGGTTGTTCTCCCTCTTAGCATGTCCTCAAGAACGTCTCTGCTGTATGGATCAAGTGAGCAAACCAACCCAGAGCCCTTCAGAGAAGGGTTTGGGCTTTCTTAGTGCATCAAGGACACGTGGCAGCAGAGCTACCCTCTAAAGTTATGCTCTGGGTCTGAACCAGGATGAGGGTCCTGCAGCCAGCAGGGATTTAGCTCTTTTTTATTCTTTTTTTTTCTTGCTGCAAACTGACCCAGATTTCTGCTGAGCATAGTGTGAAGGAGAAGCATCTCTTACTGAAATGCATGCCAATGGTCTTGTGAAATGAGCACCTCTCCCTCCCTCAGCCTTCCCCCAGTCTAATTAATAAGGTCATCCCACTGAAGGCAGGCTTATAAATAGCTTCCTGAACACAAATGGAATTAGTTCTGCCCTGGACAACTTTTCCAGGGTGACCCGGGGCTGGCTCCCTGGCATGTAGAGCCCCTTGCAGCGGAAATGTTGAAACATAAACATTTACCTGATGTCAGGGTGCTCTTTCTGCCAGCACTAGACCTGAAATGGGATTACAGCATTACTGGGTAATATAATAGAGGAGACTTACTGCCAGGAACACAAGTGATTTTAGAGGGATGTGCCTTGTATTAGATTACATTAGGCTAGATAATGAAATTTCAAATTCTGCTGAAGGTTTCTCTTTTGTCAGTGTTTCTGAGAAAAGTGTATTTTTCATGGCCACAAACCCACAGGATTTTGTGGGGACAATAAAGAGTTACCATAGGGAATAATACAAAAGTACTTCCAGTTGATAGGAATCTCCAATATGAGAGCAATAAATGGGAAATGAGCAGTGTAGCTATAAACTCTCAGAAGAGAGTCATGTTTGAAAATTGACTATTTAAATCATCTGTGAACTGAGCCATTGAACCTCATTGAAAGCAATGGCTGAATTATCAACATATTAAAATTTGGTGTGTCTGGAATTTTATGATAAAAATAAAACCTAAATATGTCATAGAAAGTGTAAGCTCCAATTGTTTAGAAAACTTAAACCAGAATGCAGAGAGAATACGTGTTGGTTGTTCACTGATTTAGGGACTTCAAATCAATGAGAGTTAAGCTCCTAAACAAAAGACAGACATGAAATTATAATTTGATTATCTGCGTGACTAATGAAGTTTAATTGCATCTTCAGGAAAATAATGGAGAAACATCATTTTGCAGCCACTTGGTCTGTGTATCAAATAATAGCCCTGCCATGTATTGCCTTTCCAGTAGTAAACAAAATTACAGAGATTTCAAAATGCCCATTGAGAAAACCAAAGAAGATCAAATTTGTTATTAATCTATCTCTTCAAAGGAAAATATGAAAAGGTCTTTTTTTTGAAAGGTGCTAAGATCTCATGGCATACTTGATACTAAAAGTGCATCTTCTAATATACCAGTTGTTGAGACTTTGAAAAACACTGATTTTTTTTTTCCTTGCTTTGCTTAGCAAACTTGGGCTCATCTGGATTCATGAGGTACCTCAACTGTGTTTCACTCGGTAACATTTTCTAGGAGGATCCTGTTGATTTATTTGTTACAAAGAGAACTTCCTGATGGAGTGAGAAATCAGATTCCTCCCAGCTGCATGTTACACATTCCACCTTCTCCTGGGATGAGGTGGTTGACACAAGGGCAGGAGGTTCTTTGCGTAACTGAGACAAGATCAGATCTTCAGAGAAGGAGAGAGAAGCTGCTCTCGTCAGTCTCCCTGCTGGCCTTGGACCAGCTGCACAGATTCTGAGTCATCAGCTGAATCAAGTCTGTTAATGACTGCAGAGAAGTTTTACTTGAAAAAATTGCAGAAATACCCTGCTTTCAGGTATTGATTCTGTAATGTTTCCTTTGGGAAGCTTTAGTCAGAAAGGTATCAGAATTAAAGGCTTGTTTAAAAATAACAATTGTCAGGGGGTTTTGGCCTTTAGTAATGGCACAATAAAGAAGATGATCAGGGATTTTTACCTGCTGGTTATGGCTGAGTGGCCCCTAGCCCTTAGAATCATAGAATCATAGAATGTTTCAGGCTGGAAGGGACCTCTAGAGGTCATCTTGTCCAACCTCCCTACACAAGCAGGGACATCTCTACCTAGGTCAGGTCGCTCAGAGCCCCATCAAGCCTGACCTTGAATGACTCCAGGGATGGAGTCCAGTTCCTCCAGCTGAAATCAGAAGGTCATTTAAGCTAACAGGCAAATAGGGGTTTATTAAAAGGCAATATAAAGGTAAAGTTTTCTCAGAAAGAATTTTATACAAAAGGCCAAATCAGGACAACCTGACTCAGGAGCTAAGTGCTGCCATTGTCTTCAGGTTCAGTTTGGACCATACAGTCAAGAACCCCTGAAAAACCACAGTTCAGTCTCTTAAACCAAAGGGATAATAGAGCCATGAGACCATGTTGTAGCCTGTCTTTAGGAAGTTTACAGTAGAGAATAAAGAGTTAATCTAACTGTATTAGAACTATATATACTTTCAGTAGATCTAGGAGACCAAGTCTCCCACCTGATCCTCTAGTTGCATTGATGGGGTCTTATTGTTGTGGCTTGCAAAGGAAAGAATCACCAGCTACACCCCACTCTTGGAAAAAAAAAGACTAAATATTCTATATATCCACCAATTTTTGCCATTTCAAAAGTAAATGAGAAATGTTCACACTTCTACCAAGGCCAGCATAAACCAGTTCCATGTTTAAATCCTTTCCCACAGGCAAATCAAACCTCCTTTAATCGATGCTTTTGACGTTGACATGCAAAAAACTTTTACCTTCTCTTTTTCTCCTCACCACTGGGTTTTTGCTGGGTGAACGTGTCTGCCATCCATAATCACTCTTAATACCTCATTTTTGACATCAGGATCGATGAAGTGAAATAAGCTGTTACTTAATGGGTCTGACACAAAATCCATTTAAGTTAACGGAAAGACTCTCATTGTTTCCTATCAGCTCTAGGTCAAGCCTGAAGTGAGCAGAGGGGGTGGAATTTAGCCTGTCATTTGTCATCAGAGAGGAAATGATTTCCACATCCCATTTGGACTACTAAGAGATTTTAAACATATTTAGCAAAAGAAAACAAATTGGTTTCTTGCCAGTGGTTAAACGGTTGAAATTTTACTCCGATTGGATAGTCTTGTTTGGAGATTTTTAAGATAAGTTTGCTTGAATTCTACTTTTTTAAGACTGTATTTCAGCTTAAAATGGTACCTAGTTTTCTCAATATTTAGAAAAAAAACAAATATAGGAGATAAAAATCGAGATGAACAGAAGTGAGTGCAATTGAAGAGGTGCCTGGCTGCCCTGTGTGGTTCCTGAAGCAGGAGCTTGCAGGGGGCTGAGCCCCACCACAGGGCTGCTCCCCAGCCTGTGAACTTGCTCTGCCCTTCCTGCCACCAGCCACGGGGCTTTCTCACAAAGCATCTTCCTGCCACCTTGCTAGTTTTATTTCTTTCAGGTTCCTTATTTGGAAAGAGAGAAACCATCTCTACTCCAGTGCACAGCTTTATCTCAGGTCTTCTAGGTTTTGTAAGCAGACTCAAAAATATACAAATCCATTTTTCTCTATTGTTTGCAAATGTTTACAAATGTAACTCACAAGCAAAATGAATATTTTCTTTGCTGGAACCCAACAAGCATCAGACACACTGTCCCTGCCATATCTCCCAACCTAAACAACACTTGTTAGCCTTGGAAGGAAGGAGCAGAGGGGCTGGCAGGGACAAGAAGAGCTGGGGCATCACCAAACTTGCAATTCCCCAGATATGTTGAGAGGCTTTTTCATCAGTATTTCTGCAGAAATAACTCATGGTACTCAAGGACAAACATCCAAATGCTCTTTCTCTTGGTTGTGGTAAGTTACAGAGCAAAGGGAGCTCTGTTTCACAACGTCCCTTCTGGGCAACAGGAAATGTTTGGTATGTACCATTTGATTAGTGGTGGACAGGCCAAGTTGCTGAGAGGTTAGAGAACTTGCAAGACACAGAGACATCAAGAGGTTTGATTCCAGCACAAATTTGTCTATTCAGCTGGCAAACAGTGATTGCAAAACGAATGGTTACAGCTATTGGCAACCTTTGTGAGGTCTCCTCCAGTTAATTTTCACCCCACCCTTCAGACAGAGTTATAAATTGTGTTATCTTTGGTGGAAGGTGTAAGTTTTCAGACAGACTCTGACCTGACTTCTCTTTCTGTCGTGGCAGATGAAAGTCTACAGTGTTCCTGTGATGTAACCAAGGGATTGGACTTACACCAGTGGGGCTCTGACCCATCGTGTAATGGCTGGGAAAAAACCCCTAGTAACTGGGGGGGTTTTAGGAGCCAGTTGGACAGCGAGTGGGTAAACAACAGTCCAGAGGGGCACAGGAGTCCCTCAAGGTGTTTCTCAAGACCAGACCCCCAGCAAATTCCTGTCCTTCAGATTCCTGGGTCTTGAGGCTCAATAGCAATATTTACAAGGAGAAGATAAGCTGGTTTACCAAAATCAATGCCCCTGATGAAGAGCTGAAATAGAGATGTCTGTGTGTACAGAACATGGCTTTCCAGAAACTGCTCCCTCCCCAGGGCCATCACTTCTGATCCAAAGAGGAGTGGGAATCCCCACTGGGGCTTACCTTGTTCTGCTCCACTGGACATTACAGCCTGCTTATCAGTAGCTCGTGGATGCAGAATTGCAAGGCCACGTTTCTGGGAATGGAAGCCAGAGCCTTGGAGGAAGGCCATGCTCTCAAATCTGTTTCCTCAGTAGCTTCCCCCGCTGGCAGCCGATCAAAGCCCAGGAATTCCTGCACTCTGCTTGGACTGTTCCTCCTGGCTCAGGTCACAACCACTCTTCTCCTTTCTGTTTGATTCTAGCAGGATCAATTCTATAAACGACAGGGTGAGGCATGGCCCTGGTGTGAGAATGCGGATGGGGGAGGCATGAAGGCAGGTGGCTGCTTGCCCGGCCGGGTAGGTGGCACTTGGCCAACCACCCTGGTGGCATCTGCCCGTGCCCTCGGCTGCCCCGGTGCCCTGCGCTGCTGTTACTGACTGAATGAGGCTCATTTCAAACAGCCTCACAGCAAATAGAAACAGGAGTGTTGGGTTCTGAATTGCCACCAATTCTTTGTAATTTTACTGGAGTCTTGTAATAGTGTTTTACTTAAATAGTAGCTTTTTAAATTGTAGAGGAGAACCCCAAAGCGATTAGCTCCCTTGGCACTGGGAAAGCCTCTGGGGAGGTTTTGGTGGAAATGACTGAAGTTTTGATCAGCATTTTCTAAAGGCATCTTTCATTTTTGCAGTGGAAATCCAAACTCCCATGTTTTGGCAGTAGAGCTATATCTGTTTGTGCTACATTGGAACTAACATTAACTATTGAAAAGATCTTTAGTGCTCTTCAGGACTAAAAGGAGGGACATTTGTGCTGCTTTTAGTCATCGATATATTACTATTTATACCTTTAATAGTATATTACCTTTAAATCTCCAGGATCGTTCATATTAAAAGCACTTTTTTATTTGAGATTTTATGCTATCATGCAGACACATCCATAATTAAATGTGTGCTTGACTCTGTCTTCAATTTAGTAGACATTAAATTGGAACTTACTAAGAACAACTGCCAGAAATGTTCCTGTACTTAAACTTTAAAAAAAAAAATAAAAATTAAATGACAGTGATGATATAAATCTGATATGAATCCCTAAAGAAAATTAAGGCTCAATGTTTTTGGTTTTGGAATAGTCCAGGATTGTTTGTTTATATTGTTATTGTTACTGTAGTTTTCCTACAGGCAGAGCAGAAACCTGGGCTCCACCACACAAGGGGTGATTTAAAAATACACATTTTTAAGCACAAAATCTCTCCACCAACAGCATAAAAGGGTAGTACTGAAGTTGCAAAATCAAAGGCCTCAACATTAGGGAGCACTGGAATTGAAGTCCACTCTGGCTTAGTCTTTCTGTATGTATCTAATAAAGCACAGCATTTAATGCCATAATCAAGCTGTATTTTTCCTGTGGGAAAAATCACACACTGGGTAGACTACGTTCACTTTGGGAGCAGCTAGTCAGTATTTCTTTTTCTCTTTACTTTTCAGTATGTGGCCTAAGATTTAATCTTAGGGAGGGAGAGGTTTTATAAACTGCAGTCTTGATAATCTGCTCTGATCCTGGGTTATTTGCAGAGCAATCCTAATCTAACTTGTGCACTGAATCTACATGCTGACATTTTTCCTGGGATTTTTTTTTGTAATTAGAATTTTCTTTTCTTATAATAAGAACAGTATCTTCTGATGCAGCAACTGCAGGAGAGAGAACTGCCTGGAGCAGGCAGGTGTCACTGGGTGAATAGCCACCTGCACTGGGTATGCTGTTGCTTGGATGCTCGTGGCTAGAACCTGCATTCACAGGGTATTGGTGGGTGGTTGTGATAACTGGACGTAGCTGGAGTTGTACTAGTGACTAAGGATCCCAAAGGTGCCCTTTTCACGGCCACGACCCAGGCCAAAGCCCTTCCCTGTGCATGAGGATTTTCAGTGTTGCAGCATCTCTCTGTTGGGACTTGCCTCTGTTCAGTGCTGTGGAGCAGGGGCTGAGCCACTTACACAACCTACAGAGCAAACCCAGAAGTGGATCAAGGCTTTTGTAACGAGTGAGTGGGACCTTAAATGGAGATGTTGTTTGTGCTCATCCCTTTGCTGCTAAGGAGCAGAGGACAAATATTTGTACAGTTGCCTTCACAAATGCAGTTCATGTAAACCCTCTCCTCTCCCTTTCTGGTTGGCTCTCCTTTACACTTTGCTGTGGGTGATGAACGTGCTTCCAAAAGCAGCCCTGCCCTCAGCACTGGACATGGCATGGCAAAAATGGACCAGCTGCTCTGCCCCATGCAGATCCTTAGCCCATCTGAGAGCTGGGGCTCCAGGGCAGCCCATATAAGCCAGGGCTGCTCCTGGACCTTTATTCTGGCTGGTTGGCTGCACCCATTTTACATCCCAATCCTGCTTTTCATACTGAAATGTAACAACACAAACCAGGCAGTTCAGTGTTTGGTCCCAATTTACCCACTGCAGCCAGGGTTTGATGGAGAACAGCGTCATGAAGACACCAGCTCTGCTCATCACCACTTCAGTCTTAGCACCAGTGAAGGACTGATCAGCCCCCCTGGGACTGCATCTCAGTCATCTGCTGCTGGTTTGGAAGCTTTGTGAGGATGGGACTGCAGCATAAACTTTAAAAAAAAAAATAAAACAGGGCTTCCCACTCTGACCCCCCACAAACACTGTGCACCCAGCTGCTGGAAAAGGGCTGGTCACAGTGTGGGCTCTGGAGTGTCTACACCAGAGAGAGCTCCCCCCTTGGAGGGGAGGGGGCTGACCCTCATCCTCCCTCCAGCACTCACACAGAGGAGGTGCTGAAGCTGTTCTTTGTTGTCAAAGATGTGCATGGAGCAGGGGCCGTAGCCTGAGCCTGAGCTGAGCACGTGGGAACGCTGCCCGGGCAGCTCTGCCAGCTCACCTCCAGCCCTGACCTCACCTAGCCCCTTTTATTCCAGATCCCAAAGCCAGCTCTGAGCAGCAGCTCTGTCCTCAGCGCAGGAGAAGGGTTTGTTTTGACGGCAGGATAATTAATGTGCCTCAGCTCCAGAGCTGTAAAATCCCTGGGGAGATGAGGAGGGTGTAATTTTGGCTGTGCCACAGCCAGGAGAGCAGAATGCAATATTCCCACTCAGGGCTGACCACGCTCAGCTACCTGACTGTAAAAACTGCAGCTGATCTCCTCGTTTTATAGTGGCAAAGCTGGTACCTATTAACCATCCCACTTGGGAAAACAACACCCAGCTCCCCAGAGAGGCCACAGTCAGCAGCTCTCAGCTATGGCAAACTTCTTTGGACACGAACAAAGACATTTCAATCACTTTTCCTATGCTGGGGCTTCAGGCAGTGTTGAAGGAGTGAGCCCTGTCTTCTGCTGCCCCTGAAGTAGTGGAGCTCTTCTTTTTGGTTATTAAAAATGGGCTAAAACCATCATAGGCTGAAGTCAACCTTAACCAAGGAACCCCTTGGCTGATGGCAGGTCCTTCTCTGCCTGGTGCAGCATCACTGTAAGGCTTCTATTGTGATCTAAGCCAAAGGGAATTTTATATATGCACATTCATCCCCTCATACAGCAACATCCTCATTTGTATATGGCTGCAGCAAGATTTTACCCTGATTTCATAAACAATCATCACTATCTTTTCCTCCTTGCAGCCAAACTGCTCCATCCTGGTTTGGGAACGCTCAGCACTAATGTTGGATGAATGCACAGTAGCAGCAGCAAGGGAAGGTTTTACTGACACTTCTCCCATATTGCAGTATGGTTTATTTTATGTTCACTATGGGTTTTTTTTTGTTCACTTCACCATTATTTGTGCTAACTAACCATGCGAATATAATGTTCTGTATGTGCATTTGACACTGACAGAATAAATTACCTTCCCTGCAGATTCCCAGTTCTATACTGCCACCCGTTATGTGCTGCACATTGGTCTGAGAAAGAGACTTTTGCCGTTACAGCCCTTTGCAAACAAGGTTCTCTTCCAAGCTTTCCATCTTGCTACTAAATAAATATGTATACAAGATAATGTGTGTGTATTACTACAGAACTATTATTTACACAACATCCAAACCTATACAAATCCTTACCTACAGTTCACACAGCAAATATTTCCTAAGTCTAACAAGTGGCTCTTCTCTCCAGCTGTGCTCACACCTCCTCCAGGACCAGAAACCCCAAATGTACAGCAGAGACCAAACCTGTCTTCTTCCCATTGAACCTTCAGCATCCAAATGAAGTGCCTCATCACCTTCAGCTTTCTCTTGGAAGAAACAACATCCAACTAAGATCTGAATGTCCTCTGGAGGTACCATCCCTCTCCCTTGGCTGTGAAAGCAGACTGGCACTTCATGTTGGTAAAGAGAGGAGGGGTGTTTCCTTAGCTATGTGCTTGGCCTTGAAATCTGATTGACCCCATGACAAGAAGAAATCATCTCACCCAACAAAAATGGTAAAACAAAGAAAATTTTCAGTACCTTAAAAGGTAGCAAGATAGCTGGCCAGCTTTGAAACTTCTTGGTAAAGTAAAAAACCACCATTCAGATGAGTTTTTTCAACTGCTGACAAATATTTTGTTTTCCTTTGCAAACTCCTGCAGCCAGTGGGTGCTTAGTCACAACCCATCACTCCTAGAACAGCAGCAGTCCCCTGGCCCTGAGGCAGGAGTCAGGTGCACTCCCAGGTGCTGCTCTCCATCTCCACATCACCTGCAGCTCATCCCTGCACACGGACACAGTTCAGAGCCCACATGGCCAAGGAACAGACCCATGGAGAGGGTATCAAGCAGCCTCAGGGACATCTCTCTCTACCCTTGGGAAAGCCCTGGCCCTGAAATCAGCATCTCCTGACATCAGTCTGTTCTTACTGTCATTTCTATTTATTACATTTTCTTCCACTTTGCTTGTATGATTGTGTTGTCAGTCTAGATGTAGCTCCTGGAAGCCCTGCAAAGATGTATATATATTGCAGACGTGTATGTGTGTGTTTATATGTGTATATATACACACAGAGACAGGTGAGCCATGGTTTGCCACCTAGATCTGACTGCAGAAGTGACAGAGAGGGGAGCAAAGACTGGGGTGATTTATACCACTGAAGATCTGGTCTATATGTTGCGACATGTTGCAAAATAAATGCAGCCTTGCATCATAAACCATAGAGCTGGAGCCAAGAAATAGCTCAGCTGGAGAAGTCACAGAATAAGGAGAGCACAAGCCTGTTCAGGTAAGAGAGCTCTGTATCTAAGAACATGTCCTGACATATTCACAAGAGGAGGCTAGGTATTTTTGAAGCTATTTTCTTTTCCTTGCAACTCCCCAATCCTCTGAGCTCATTAAAACGAAGACACTTTAATTTTCAGGAGTGGCCAAGAGGGAAAGGTCAAGGAAGGACTTCTTTGCAAAGTCGATTCTCCGATTCCAGTGAGAACAGCAGCAGGGCTTTCATTAAGCCTCTGTCAAACGATAAATTACTGCATTGCCAGAAGAAAGTAGGACTGCTGGTACCTTCTGTGCAGAAGGTAGTGAAAGAAAAGATCTGATTATTTACAGCTTGTGTACAAGCCTGCCTTCTCTGATGCACAGGTCATTGCAGAGCTCTGCCAGAAATGAGATCTCTGGTCAACAAAACCAAGGCTCTTGTTGCCAGGAGCTGGTCCTGGCTGGGGTAAGGAGCAGCCAGTGCTGCTCTATCAATAGCTTTACACACAGGGGACTTCGGGGGGGTTATAGGACCCCAGTCCTGAAGGTAGAGAATGAGGTGCTTTGCCGGATACCAACTATTCAAAAGCAGCAAAGCTGTTTTTGTTGTGGCACTAAACCTTAAATAATGCAAGAAAGTCCTGGGAACCCAGTGAAATCTCTGCTGAGCAGGACACTCAGTCTGTGGGGAGGGACTCGAGGTTTAAGTCCTGAGCTGGTGCTTGTCACTTTGTAGTTTCTATTTCATGAACAGACATCAGAGGAAGATGGTCTGATTAGACAAATTATTTTAGTTCAAATTGAAACAAATATTTGATTTTATTCATCCCCTCTCCACTTGAAAAATGCTGCTTGTCCATTGTGAAGCATCCTGACTGGTGACTAAGAAAAAACATTGCTCGAGGCCCTTGAAAGGAGAACAAGGTGAAGTGTTGTCTCCCAGGTGCACACTCTAAGGACATGGGTTTAGGGTGTTCATAACTGCAACTGCCTTTGCTTCTGAGGAAAGCTTTCCTCAAATCCATGGGTTGGGTCTAAGGACCAAGCCACTGTCTTTTAACAGTTAATTAGCTGGAGCAATTAGTGGTCATGTTGTACAAAAAGCAACAACGGGAGTGTGAAAACCAACAGCCAGAGAGCAGCTCCACCTGAAACCAGAGACAGAAAAACTCGGGCAGGACGTCCAGCAGCCAAATCACAGCTGGACAGAGGCTCTGAAGCGTGGCAGCCAAACATTAATCGTGGTTGTACTCATGCAAACTTGGACCTTCTCTCCTGCATTGCACTTGCACTCATGTCACCCCTGGGTGTTTCCACTGAAATCCTGTTGAATTACCTCGAGTAACCTCCTGCCCGAAGCTGGGAAAGGGAGAGCAGAGGGCAGCCCACTGGCTTCAGAGCTGGTCCAGGTTCACACCTGAGTTCCAGGCAGCAGAATCTGACCCCTTCAAATCCAAAAACTCAAGCATGGAAAGACTGATTTGTAGGGAGACACAAAGGGCACATGGTGGGCTGTACCTGTACCCCAGAGTGGGCTTTTTGGGAAGATGATACTTGGGACAGTCGCAGCTTTATAGAGTTGACTGTCAAATCGTCTGCCCTGTCCCATGAGCTTCTGGAGAGGAGAAAGAGGGTGATCCAAGGTGAGGTGAAGAATGACAATCAGGCTGGGTTGACTTCTGTATTGAAGTCAAGATACTGGAATACAGGGTTAAAATAGAAGCACCTGCAATCTTCACACAACAGCCTGTAATTATGTGCACAAAGACAGAGGTCTCTGTGTGTGTAGGCATATGCATGCATTATACAGCAACACGGGTATAACAACCAAAGAGGCTGCTGTAGTTGCTTTTCTACATTATCTTTCATTATGAAATACACAGTGTGACTGTTTCTATTTTTTAAATCCATGGCAAAACATTAAAGCATAAAGCTCCCCTTGCTGGAGCCTGCGCCGTGCCAGCAGCCAAGGCTGTACCTACAAACCTAGTTCTCTCTGAACTGTGGCAGCCTTGCCCTGCTCCAGTCATCTGGGGCACTTGCTGTCCCTACCCCAGGTTAAAGACATGATCAAGCACACTGAGTTTTAAGCCCAAAGTGCCCCTTTGAACTCAGAGCTTATCTGAGTCCTCGTTGCCTCCTGGCAGGGCACTCTGCAAGTTTGAGACGGACGTGATCTGGTTGACAGAGGTTTATCCATTAAGACAGAAAAGCTGGTGCCTGTAGGAGCAGAGCTAATCTGACAAGGTGGCACAAATCAAACAAGAGCAGTAAAATGCTTCTGACCCAAGAGGAAGCTTTCCAGCCCTGCGCTGAAGAGCATGTGGAGGCAGGAACCCGCCCCACGCTCAGCATCGTTCTGTGCTGCTCTGAGCCCAGCACACACCCTGCCTGGTCCTCTCTGCCACCCCAGCCAGGGCTGGGTGCTCATCCTGCAGGGTCTGGCCCCTGAGCACATGTAGGTGGTTGCTGAGACCCAGGTTTTGCCCCACTGTCTGCACAGGATGGGAAGAACCCAGAGATCAAAGGGTGCTCTCTGCATCGCAGGCAGGTGAGAGTCCCACTGTGCACCTGCCTGGAAAGAAGTAATAGCAAAAAGCTGGACCTGGTCCAGGCCAGGTAAGAGCAAGACTTTGCTAAGAAACAGGGAGGTGCTTCACCCTTGTGTGATGAGGCCACAGCCTGGCCTTAAGCCATTTTCCTTCATCCTTTTCATCCAATAAGTATGCCTTGACTTCTGCTCTAAATAAATGGAAATGATCTGGCCTTTTGAACATCGGCTACTCCAGGTTACCCTGTGCACTCTCCAGCAGAGAGGGCACAGAAAAGCTGCGGTCACAACCCACCTCCTCCCGAGCAGCTGTGAAACAAAACAGGAAACAGGGGCTCTACAGCATGGCTGGGCTTTGAAGCTCTGCCTGCCTCTGGTAACCTTTGGGGAGCAGCTTTCACAGGGGGCTTTGAAGCTCTGCCTGCCTCTGGTAACCTTTGGGGAGCAGCTTTCACAGGCACCGCTCAGCCCCTCCGGACCTGGAACCTTTCTTTGCCCTCTTGCTGCAAACTCCTCTCTGCTGTTTGCTAGGCTGGGGGATCCTCTCTTGCACTGCAAATAGGCAGTGAGATAAACCCACACATTCACCTTCAGCAGATGAAGTAGGCAAAGCTTTTTGTTTGCAAAAGGGGAAGAGTTCAGCTGCAAAACCATTTCGCGTTAACCAGCCCATGATAGTATCTTGTATTGTCCTAATGGTAGTTTAACTGTCACCCCAAGAAGCAGATGGATTTCTGTAATAGAGAACACAAAATCACAACAGGAGGGAACCCCCAGGATCTGCCACATTGCAAAGCTAGTTAGTTGGAGGGAAAGAAAAAGGATCTTTTGTCTCTTCAGCTCTATAGAGGCACTAACAGGAGAGCACCATGTGTCCTCCCAGGCCAAAGAACCCTGCCAAGACAGTGGCAAAAATACACAGGCTTGACAACGATGAGCTGTATGTTCTCCTCCAGTTATGCCTTAAAGCTCCCACTTCTCCAAGCAGTTCTCTAACCTCTACTGCAACAACTTGGTAAAAACCTCCATCCTCCCAAGGAACTCTTAAACACCAGCACGTTTCATAAATATGTGTCCCAAGGACGTGGTGTTAACAGTTCACAATTATTTTTTCCATGCCAGAACGAGTTAAGGTCGGAGTCTCTGTCCTGGCTTCGAATTTCCTGGCTTTCCCCTGCCTGCGTCACAACAGAATTCTTTCCAGCCAGCCCTTTCCTCAGATGTTCAGAGTTAGCATTGGGACTCCTGCCAGCTCTCCTTCCCAAAACAAACACCAAGCCTCCTGATGCCAAAGATTTGCCTTCTCTTCAATACCCCAGGGACAAAACACTTGGCTTTACAAGCGCTGCCCCGATTTCTAATTCTGCAGATGTATATAAATAAAAATGCAGCTTTACAGAGCCTTGTCTGCACTAGCAGAGGCTTGACCGCGTGTCCCTACAAGCTGTCTCTCTCCATCAACTCTAAATAGAGCTTCAATTAATTAAGGAGGTTACTTGCCAAGTTAGTACATGTAGTTTCAGCAAGTAAAATAAGGCTTATTGTCAAATTACCTTTTCCTGGTGTAATCGTGTCTGCATCAGAGTTCTGGCTAGTAATAAAAACACCCACCCAATAAAACCCACCCTGGTTCCAGTGCAAACCTGGTCTAAAACTGAAGTGATTGAACACTGTTCCCACCTCAGCAAAAAGCTTTTCTTCCCCTCCAGTGACCCTGGGTTCACACCTTATCTGCCGTTGCAACCTGTGTGCTTTGCCTGGAGGACTGGAAATTGCAGAGCTGTTGGTGGCTGATGACAAATGATTCAATAAAAGGATTGCTGGGAGGTCTGTAGATAGCAAACCACAGCCCTGCGCTGCTCCGAGCGGGAACCCAGCTGGGATTTGGGCAGATCCTTTCTCTCTGCTCAGGGACGTGTCCTTCAGGCTCAGGACAGGTGAAGTGTGTGTCCTCTGGCAAGCCAAGGCTGCTGCCATCATCTCTTCTTTTGGAAGGAAGACAAGTAGGTTTCTTCTTGAGGAAATGAGTACGTGACTTAAGTTGAGTCTGTGCTTAGTGTGCTCCTGAGAGGGGGAGAACATGCAGAGAATAGGAAAGAAATCACCTGTAATAAGCACTATTAATATGCTTCTCCTCCCCTTTCTTGAAAGGTTTAGACCTAGAATTGGCCTGAATTTGAACATTTATTTAAAAGAAGTGGTTGGGCTAAAAAAAGAACATAAAAAGTATTACCTAATGAAGTTATAAAAAAAAAATCAATGACTTGGGCAATATCATTAATACGGATAGAGGTGGATGCCAAGCCTGATTCTTTGCTCGTGCTGAAGTCAATAGCAGTTAAGTTCAGTGTATTTTTAAGGGTAATGAAGAGCTATACTACAGGCCCAATAAGCTTCTATAATAAAGGAGTGTGAAATGTGGCTGCTTAAACAATATGTCCAAATCTTTATGTGTTCAGGAAAGGACACAAATATATAATCATTCATAATTAACAATATCTCTGTAGCACCGCCTGTGAAAGGCTCTCATGTTCCTTCATAAATATTCATTAAATCAACCCAACACTCCAATTGTGTAACAATTATTACTGCCATTAACAGATGGAGAAACTAGGGCATGGTTTCATTGCCCACACAGAGCATCTGCTGCAGATCTGGGAAGAGACTGACCCAGCCACAGCCAGGGTTGAGCCATCAGGTGCTGGATTCAGATGTCTCCTGACAAGTATCTGCCTCCAAAAACCCCACCCAGATTGCCATGTTAGGGTGGAAATGCCTCTTTGAAAGGTTAATGTCAAAAAGTGTCATTATTAGAGAGGGAAACCTAGCAGCAGGATCTCCAAGGAAACCAGCACACGTGAGAAGGAGGGAACAAGGAGACAAAAGCAGGAGCTGGAACAGAAGCTAGAGGTGGCAGCCATTCTGATTTTCCCAGTTTTAACATTCCTGGTATGATTGTCTCCTGTTAAGTTCTACAGCTTTCTGCTGGGAATGTCAGAGCAATTTATTTAAAACCAATTAATTTCTATCACTCAAGCATGAAGGACCAGGTCTCTACCTCAGAGTCCTGACAGCTGCCCCAGGAGTCCACCTGCTTTTCTCCTGGGCAGCAGCCACCAGCAGCAGATTCTAGCCTGGCTCATAGCTGGAAGAACAGTATTTCCAATTAAGCACCCAATATCAATTCTTACCCCTCGGTGTTCCCACCAAAGCACCAACATCAGGCAAACTGAATAGCTGGTAACTCAAGGTGATGCAGCTCTAGGCAGTAAAAACTATTGTTAAGCTCTTCTTACAGCCAGGGGGTTTGACTTGGACATGTTACTGGGTTTCTATACTTAGCACTATTAGAGGATGAGCATTTGCACCATAAGAACAATGTGATAATAAAAAACAACAAAAAAAGAGATTTATCCCTTTACAAATTTTAAAATATTCACAGCATAGGAAGGAATTCTCCCTTGTCAATATGGGTTAGTCTGTCTGGACTAATCTTCTACTCATATGTAGTGGTTTATTAGGGATTTTAAAAAAAACATCTCAAGACTTAGTATATTTACAGTGGAATAGGCTCACATGAAAGATGTATTTGCAGTGAATGTAACGACACATTTGACTTGAATTAATATTGAAGAAATCTAGAAATCTAGGGTTTTTTTCCCCCTGTTTCCATGAAATCCTTTAATAAAGGCTTTACAGAAGCAGTAATATGTAACTTTAAAAGGCCACTAAAGCCAATTGAAAGCGAGCCAGTGCAGACTGAGTCCCTGCTTCCTGCAGAACACCAGTAAATCCTCCCCTGGCCACTCAGCTCCCTTCAAACCCCAGAGCTGCAGGTTGTCAGACACCACGATCACCATCGCTCACCCAAAGCAAATGTCTTAAGGCTCTACGTCCATGGTTTCCCCAGATTTACCGTGACTTGTTCATCAGCTTCTCTGCTCTGCCTGCTTTGGCCATTTTTTGTTGGAGTATATTTTGTTTTCATTGAACCTACTGGGATTAGTTCCTAGAGTGAAATCCAAGTGCAGCCTCTGCATGCCAGTTTTGTAGTAACCCACTTATGAACTGCAGAAATGTCCACGAAGAGAGAGAAATCTCAGCAGAGCAGAGAAAATTAATGCAGAACAGAGACACATGGAGTGTAGCAGGAACATGAACTGCACAAAGATGCCCCATAAGCCAAGGGCAGAATTGGGAACAGAAAATATTTCCTAAATCCTTGTCTATCCATCCAGCTCTCCCCAGCTCATATTGCTCTGAATTTTTACCAACATCTTATTCATCTGCACCTACTTCAAAACAGTATTTCTATGCTAGATATCCAGGCCTTAAAACACAACCTAATCCTCTAGGCAAAGCATGTCTGCGTAGGCACAGTTAAGACTAATTGATGCACAAAACCATCACCAACTGAACAGTGATGGAAGAGCCAGAGTATGAAGAGCTACACGGTGGGTGCTGGTTTACTGCAGCTGTAGATCTTGGTGTAACAACCCAGTGCTCACCCTGTGGACCAGAGCTTGCCAGATGCTGCAGGTATCTCAGAGGGGTCTCTCAGCCCCTGCACAACTCCCCAGCACAGCTCAGTTTGGCACAGCCTGGTTTCAGGATGCTTTTTATACCATGTGAATTCCAGCTAGGGACTTGACATTTTGCGTTTCACACAGCCCAGAATTGCTGCTGTTTCCCTGCTATGAGAATATTTCTGCCCATTTTCACGCCGTGGTGCACAGGCTGTGGTAGAGCAGTGCAGGCACTCCAGGGAATGCAGCTTCAAGGGTGATTTCCTGCAAGCTTGACCTGATAAAAGCCCATTTGCACACATTAATCCTGCCACAATCACTAAGTGAAGCGTGGCAGCCAGACCTCCACAAAGCAGCAATTTCCCCCACAGTGACTCAGTTTCTTGCAATTCTCTGTGCTTTAACACACCAACATGGTCCTAGTGTAGACAAAACTAAGAAAACCATTTTATTCCCATCGGGAAGGCAAATTCCTGATGCATTTGAGTCTTTTCTGGAAGGGGATTTTATCCACTGTTTGGAAATACTATCAGGAAGAAAGCATCATTTACTGATTTTACCTCTAGGTTTTAGGGAAGAATCCACGAGCTCTATCATCACTAATAAATTTCCTTACAGGCAAACACTGTGCTCCCAGGAACTGCTCCCCTGCCTTCAGCACCACAGCCCAACTTCCTAAACCTTAGGCAAGAAAACTTGACCACACCAAAATCAACCACTCTGCCATTGAGTTCCCAGCAGCCAAGAGTCTGTGGTAGGTACACAGAAGATTTGCTGTTAGATAATACTACATGACTGGAGAATTTCAGCTATCTGTAAGTATTTATTAACATAGCCTTGCAAATCTCTATCTCTGCATGTATTTCTTACACAAACACAAGGTCAAAGATACAGCAGATGTATCGTGGTAATTTGACATTATTTGTACAACCTTCATCAAAGAACTGCAGAGCTCTTCTGCTGGCAGTGTTGGATTTTATATGACATCTCACCATCAAAGACAACAGCTGTGCCACACTTTGTGACACTTTTGAGCACTTTTTAGCTCCCCCAGGGTCTTCTTAGCAAAGGTTATTCTTTCTGTCCTCTAACACCAAGGATCCCTTATCACCAAGAAGGTTCCTAGCGTGTTAGATGATGTATGAATACACAAAAAGCTTTAAAGTGCTTACAAGCTGGAGATAAGGCAGATAGGAGAGCCCAAGGAAATATAACATCAGCCTGTGTGGCCAACAGTGGCCACAACATCCCAGCAGCTTAGTCACTGGCAGGTTTAACCAAAGCAGCTACAACTTGCAGTTGACTAGTTGCACTTTTTTCAGTGCTAAATCACCAAAACAAGACGTTCAGCATAATTACTTCAGTATGATACATGACAGAGGATCGTGCCACCAACTTCTGATTTATTACCAGTTTCATCACATCAAGCCTGCAGCTCTCAAGAGCCTTCCTTCCACTTCTGGCTTCCCTCCAGAACCAGGCGTGTCTGTAACAGGCAGGGGTGCAAAGGACAGCTTGGAAACAAAACCTGAGCTCACCCTCAAGAATTCAGAAGCCAAAGGGAAACCCACAAACCATTCTGTCTGCATTTATTAAAATACAGATAAATAGAAAAGTACTGCACATCTCAAGCTTTCTCTGGCAGTGCCAGGGTGCTCTGCTGGCTGCTGCACAAGCAGCAGGTCTGGGCTGTAGAGCAGGCACCGGTCACTGCCTGCCTGGAGTACAAGCCATGCAACCCAGCCCACAGCTTTTCAGTTGTGGTTCAAATTCCCTGCAGTTATTTCTGGAAGTGTTTAAAATACCTGTCCTGAAGGCATTAGGACCACTGCATCCAGTGAGTCATCCACGACACCTGACACAGGTAATAAATCTCACTGTGTTTACTAAAGCTGTCTATAGGACTCTGTAGGTACTTTGCATTAAGAGGATGTAAAATAGCATATGGGACAGACACCTTCAACTGTGGGTCCAGTGCTATTTTTCCCCAAATAACCAGTTAAAATCCACCAGTTAAAGAGTAACAAACACCATAACTCAAGCACTATCTAGAGGGACAAAGGGACCTGGTGTTAAGCATCCCATCTTGGGATTTCAGAAGACAGATTTCAGTTTTTTGCTTGATCACAGACATGTTTGGGTAGAACAAACCAACTTAAGCCACAAAATCCCGGCAGCCAAATGAGTTTTAAAAGCTGGTTTGGCCACCAGTGACAAAGCATCTGTGCCCACATGGAACACAGCAGGGACCAGTGTGGGCAGTGTCTCCCCAGCTTCTCGGGTGGGTTTTGCAGCCCCGGCTGATGGGGACAAAGCAGGACCTGAGCTGGCTGTGCTCAGGAACAGCCACACAACATTGCAGCCACTATGGCTACAAGATCAACAGCCTGTCCCTATGTGCTTCACCTGGAGGACAAACCAAACATTCCCCTCCCTTTCAAGGGATTGAACTCAAGTCTACCAAGCACCGAGAGGGAGAAAAAACAGCAAGATGCAGAGGCGGCTCGTTAGCTAAAGAGTCTTTGAGCTTGCAGCTCCCAAATTATGGGCGGAATTACAGGAGCGGATGCAGATGATGTTAGATTTACTGGAGATGCAATAATAGCCTTCATGTGGCCCAGCTGGAACATGGTACAGCTGAAGGAAGGCAAGGGGGGCTTGGGGAGTGAGAGGCAGGGTCAGACACGTGGAGACACACTGAAAGCCAGGACACAGGTTGCACTTGCTGCAGAGGGTCAGAAATCCCCATTTCAGTGGGGCAGCTGGAGGCAGCTACTCACATCTATCACATTATGGGTAAATTTACCCCGATTCATGCTTTCCCTTGGGCGGGGGACATTGTAACAGCTTTTCCAGGAGGTATATTGTATCCTGCCCAGGAATTTGTGCAGGGCAGGGGTGCTTTGCCCTGTAAGAGCAGAGCTCATGTTCTACCTATGGAAAATAAGTGCTTGGCCCTGCCCGCTGGGAAGCTCACAGGCAACATGGGAAGTATTAAATTCTGATGGGAGCAGCAGCTGGCTTCTGTTGGAAAGACACTATTTGTATCCTTTTAAAACCCTCAGTGTTCCTTTTCTCACCATAGAGATAAACATCCCACCAAGGTCATTTGCAGTCTCAGCTAAGGAAGATGTGCCGAGGCTGCAGGGCCACACAGCTCAGCCCATCAGGGGTGGGATACTTTGAACACCACCGTGTTCCTGCCGAAATAACAACACCAAGCACGACTCCAGGTTACACCAAGGCCCTTCTTCAGTGCCTGAGTGGATAACAGCGTCACTGCCTCCGACTGCCAGTGGGCTGCAAGGCAGCAGCAGCGTAAATGGAAATTAGTCTCTTTACGGATGGCAGGCAGGATTGCCAGCATGTATCAGTGCAGAACACAGCCGAATATAAACCAAGCCCCTCGGCAATGGCACCACATCAAATAAATTGGCATCTCAACTTACCTAGTGAGCGCGTTATCCTTGTGCAAACGGAGAGTAAACATAGCAGACGAGGCAAGCGGATCGGCAGCGAGCGCAGCTCCAGGGCAGGGTCCCCTTACACAACTGTAGTCCTTTTCCCTGGCAGGTCCGAGGAGTTTTCATAGGCAGAGACGAGTCCCTTTGCCCAGCGGGTGCCGGGGGAGCCCTGCTGCATCACCACCAGCCGGATAGGGGGCTGGGTGTCTGCAGGGACCTCGGGAGCATATTCCTTGCTGGGATCCTTCCCCCTGCAGTCGTAGAGCACGCAGGAGATCAGGAAAACCAGAAGCAAAATAACATAACTAGCTACCAGAATGATGAGATTCAAGGTAACAGGGTCAATCTCCAAATAAAACTCCATTTGGTCCCATACTATTGAGTGCAAACCCAGAGAATGAAGTTTCATATGCACGAGTGAGTGCCCGCTAACCGATCAGAATAGATGTATTGGCTTTGTGGTAAAAATACATTAATCCTCAGGTCTCCTGTAGCAATGGATTTCCCTGAACTGGATGATTAAAGCAGCTCAGTTTAATAACTTAAGCTCCTTCTTTTAATGCCACGTTGCCTACAGTGGCAGAAGCTAAATTTGAATGCTACATTGGCAGGAGAACATCCCCTTTGTTCAGGGGCTCTTTCCTTGATGGGCAGGTACCAAACTGGCTTTCCTCTAGGGGAATTTTTGCAGAACCTCCTTTCTACAAGTGGGTTTGGGCTTGTGGGTTGAAGAAAACTGAGCTGTGTAATTAGTAAATGAATACAGGAATAAACTAAGGATGAAGTCATTTGCAAGGTAATTTTTCTCAAAATCTAATGAACCTGGCTCTGATTTCTACTAGAACCTTTTTTGCCCTGTGCTAGTGCTACAGAAGAGCTTTTGAAGTGAATTAAAGACTTTTATTACCCAGTTCCACATCAGGATTACTGGGACACATCACAGCCCTGTACCACACACTGCCCTGCCAGTCCTTGCACAAACTCAGCTGCAGGATCCTGCTTCTCACAGGCTGCTCTGCCCCCTTCGAGTCTCGCATGTGAGAGAAGGTACAACACGACTGCAGCATTTCTGTAGCCTGGGCACCACTGATTTCTTTCTCCTGTGTAGACCCTCTGCTTGTTAAAAAAAAATAAAATAGATTAAGTTTGTCATGTGGCTGCCCCCTGCCCTGCAGCACTACCAGGCTGCCCAGCCACAAAACCTGCAAGCACCTCTTGCACTTCCAGATTTACATCCCTGAAGCTGAGTAAGGACACATATAGCTGCCACACATTGCTTACACAGCGCTTGTTTCCCCAGAAAACTGTGCTGGAGAGACCATCCTTCCTTCAGAAAAACCCCAGAGGTACCACTGTATGATACCAGGAAGGCAGACGGGAAGGGCAGGAGGTGATGCTGATGAGCACCACAGACCCTACGCCACCACACTCGCTGCTTCCACGCAAAACTCCAAGGTTTGTGGTCAGCATTGCAGCACAAGAGGGGTTTAGGAAGAGATTAGGCTGTCCCAGCTCTTAGCACTGCCAGAGCTGTGGAAAAGGGCTTTACGTGTCAGCGGGAATCCGATCCGGCGCGTCTAAGCTGTAAGAAATATGTCATGGGGCCATCCTGCTGCCGCCGACCTCAACACGGGCCACTTGCTTTAAGGCCAGTATCAGCTGCATCCCCCACCATCTGCCTTCGGGGCTCTTTAGCTGAGAGGTCTGTGTCGAGCAGCAATCCCAAGAGGAGAGAACCACACAGCACCAAAGATGCACATCTGCCTGACCCTCCTCTTGTGTCTGTTGCACATCCTGTGCCACATCTGGAGCAGACCCGGCATTTGGCTGTTCAATGGAGTTTAGATGATGCTGAGATTTTTCAAGACGGGCTTTTGATTATGCACTTCCCCTCCAAAGCAGTGATGATCGAGCTGGGGTTTCGTTTCTGTGCTCGCTGGGAAACTGAAATTATTTTGAAAACTCCTCCAAAAAATGCCTGAGAAGCACAAGTGCCTTTGAAAGGCATAGGGTTTATGTTCTTGGGTTTCAATCATGTTGCACTACAAAAAATTAGTACCAAAGTAGTAAATACTATCTAGTTCATATGTTGAGAGACATATAGGATTTTATATGAGTTTAGTTATTTAAACTAGTCCTCAAATGGCAGCCTGGATTCTGAAAACTTAGCACTGTGCTCACGAGAAAGTTTATGGGATTTTTCTCCCTTGCATGTATTTAGCACCAGCAAGTTTGCCAAACCTGAATTGTCTCCTCTAAAGTCCTCCACATCAGTAGCTTGGTTTCAGATTTCTGTCTAATATTGCAGCTTGGAAATACATGACATTAAGTGTTTAATTTAGATAGGCATTATGCCAGATTTTAGGGGGACTTTTCAAAATGTAAAATCTAGTTCCAAATTACAGCACTACCTTCTGTGTTGCTGCTCTCTCTCTTGGAGAGAGAAAATCCTCCGTGTTTCTACATCTCTGCAGCTTCTCAGAACACTTAGAGTGAAAATACATTATACTTTCAAAACACCTCCCAGAAGCTGCGCTCAGGGCCTGGTTTGCAGCAAGGAGATCTCCCATTTCCACCTCAGTTGTACCCCCAGGATCCCTGTCACAGAGCTGGAGCTGCTCACGGCAGCCTGTGTCTGGAGTCAGCACACTAAAAACTGGTGTCTGTGGGGATTTGGCTCTGACACCAGCACCTATTCCCTCCTCCCAGCCCACGTCCAGGGCAGACAGTGGATGTGCCCAAGGATTGCCAGGGTCTAATAGGGCCTGCCAGCACCCCTGTCCCAGGACAGGGAGCATCACACCACCTCAGGAACCTCATCTGCGCACACACACTGAGGCTTTTTATAGCGGAGCCTCACTCGAGCAAGCTGGCACTGCTCCCAGGGTCAGTGTCCTGACATCCTCCCCTGCTCAGCCTGCAGCCACAGCTCCATAGCTGACCAGCCCTCACCATCTCACCCTCCTCATGCTGTTTGTACCTGTATCCTTTTCTTAAGGCAATTTGTTCCAGTCGCTGTTGGAGGGTGCACTGGTGGAGCACTGAGAGCTCTCCCAGCCCTGCAGCAGGCAGCTGCAAATTTCCCTGGAGAAAATGGGGCTCAGGAGTTCTGGAGGGCTGGGAAAAGCCTGAGCAAGTTGTGCTTGAGCCTCCCCAAGCAGGACCAGGAGCCTGGCTGGTGGCCCTGGTGAAGTGCTGCCTTGTCCAGACCGGCTCTAGCAGTGACAGGTGAGACTGTGTCTGTGGGACACATTTTCCTCAGGTGTCCACAATTTATTTGTGCTATGATTGCTTCAAAAGCCAGCCCAGCGCTGCCATTAGCTGTACCAGAATGCAGAGACAGTGGGTTGCACAAAACCTCTGATATATCCTCTAGAAGTGGATTAGCTGGAATCTGCTATTTTGTCCTCTGTTCCTTATGCAATGTTTTGACAAAATGTCTACCCCGAGGGGCAGAACTCCCAGACCTAAGGCCACCAACTGCACCAATGCAACTCCATACTCAATTCTTCCTCTTCTTCTGCAAACACTCAGTTCAACTGATTTGAGAGATGAGGGAGTAAAATGCACGTAACAGAAAATTACATATTTATAATTTTTGCTTTAAGCCATTGTACAGTGAATTTCACAGTACAAAAGTTCAGAGGTTATTAAAAACCACAAAAATTTCTATGATCATAGGGGAAAAAAAGATATTTTGAAAGAAAGCCTTGTGAAGAGGTTCTAGTGGGAGAGAGCTACAAGTGCTTTGTTTTGAGAGGAGCTACAGCACAAGTAGCAAAGGGATTGCAGGCAATAGTGAAAGAAAATAAATAGTCTGTGAGGAACTACAGCATCTTCTCATGGAACACAGCAGTTAAACAACAACACCCTGCTGTGTCAGCTCTTCTTGACTACAGCAGGTTTGGGCTGATCACAGGAGCATTTTGTCTGGCAGATCCAAGAGAGCAGCTCAGAAGGATGTCCCATCACACAACGCATCATGATGGGTGCACATAACAGAACCAAAGGGACCAGGCTCTGCTGGACTCAGCCATATAGAAGCAAGAAGCAGTTTCCAGTCCTGGTGCTTCCCAGGTGAAGCCCAAGCAGCTGGAGAGCTGCCAGAGCCTCCTGTGCTGCAGAAGATGCTGCTGAGCAGGGCTGCTGAGGCTGACCCGATTCCAGGCGGCCGCAGGAGCTGTGACCCAGCGAGATGGCTGCCACTGCCAGGCTGCATGGGCTTAACCTCCCTGTCAGCCCTAAAAATAGCCCTGAGGAAATAAATCTCTTCAATCCCGGTGCAGTGTGGAAGAGGAGAATATGGATGACAGCGATCCCAGCAGATTTCAAGCAGAATAATGAATGAATGGAGACAGGGTATCAGAAAGGACAGACCTACCTCTGGGTAGCACCCTGCCCTGCCTTGTCTCTGCAGGTTGGGTCAGTGAAGGTGGGCACTGACAGGCAGCTCCCCAAGTCCATCACCTCCTCACACAAGAAGTTATAATTTATGAAACTGGAGAGATTTAAGGGCAGTGGGGAAAAACCTGGCAGTGATCAGTAACCCAACCACAGTTACTCCAATACCTACACCCCAAATCTCGAGTGCCCAGAGCAAATCCAGTGAAAGCAGGTTTGTTACACACATGGTGTGCAGGCACCGGTGGCAGAAACACAACCACTGAGCTCCTCCCTGGGGAGGTGCTTGGTGTTTATAAGGCATGGGTGTATTTAGCCTGTTGCTTTTGGGGTCTCACCTTCCTCTAGCACAAGTTTTGCCAGGGTATAAGAGGGTTTGGACCCCCTCCCTTACTCCCCTCTGTGCTACAAGGAGCTGCTCACCCAGGTGTCCCCTACTGCCTGTTTGTTTTTATGTTGCAAGGCATGATTTAATGTATTTGAGAACTTAGCTGAAATGCGGCTGGAACTCACCATTGCCACTAAAAATAAGTGAAAATAAGGGGTAATAGGAGCCCAGTAGCCCCATACACCTAAAGTCCAGCAAGCTGTGCAAGGTAACATCATGCCTTGATGCCCGTTTTCCTCCAGAGCTCTTTCACTCATGATTTACAAGGTTACCAGCGTTGCTCTTGCCTGATCCCGGCTGACCACACGTAGGTGCTGTTGCTTTCCTGATGGAAGCTCCCGGGGAGCAGCGAGGAGCTGCCGCAGCTCCGTGCCCAGGAGGGGGCATCGCCGGACCACGGGCACCGCCAGGACCTCCGAGTTTCACCCGAGCTCCTCGGGGCGAGGTGTAACACCGATTATTAGGAAGGAGATCCCTACTTTTCAAAGCTCTTTTAGTCAATGGTGTCGGTCCTTTGTCAGCATCTGAAGAAAGGAGTGTGCACTGGGTTTGTTCAGGATTTACGCTCTGCTCTTTCTCAAGAAGCACTTGAGCACAGTGGTTAAAGCGTTTCCTCCTTTAAGGTGCATTTGTTACCTACTTCATCCCTACAGCATTAGAAAGCAGCTACTAAAATGCTGCTTTTGAGAAGGGAACAAAAATTCAAGACAAGATGAAAAGAAAAGCCCACAAAATAGTCATTATGATACAGAACTAATCTACTTAGTTATTTGTATTGCAGTTCCCTCCTGGGACCCTAAACCCACAGACACACTAGTCAGTGGAACATCTAACTTTGAGACTATGAATAGTCCTGCAGAGGTGAAAAGACAGCTGGCACTTGAAGCTAAGCATATCCTAAATCTTGCTGAAAAAACCCCCAAAGCTCAAAACAAAGTCAGAAGTCACCACATTAAACATTACTCATGAGTATTACCTGCACATCTTTAGCTCCTCTCCCCACAAGCTCAGCACTGCTGCCACACTCACAAAAACAACCCTTCATACCCAGCAGGGCACACCCTGACTTAAATCCAATTTCCTTTATCTGCAAATCAACCTGCTAGAAAAGCCTCAGCTGGGGAGGATCTGGTCCTCAGTAAAATAAAGCCAGTTGCCATGAGGTGGCAGATGCTGATCAGCTATTTTTGTGGTTGCTTTTTCTTTGTCTGAGGACTCCAGGTGAGGTGCATCCCTGCAGCCCAAGGCTCAGCTGAGATGTATCACACAGAAAGGGGGTCTTGGTGCTTCTTCCCACCTGAGCTCCCTGCTAGAGGGCTCTGCTGGCATCAGGGCTGGTTCTGTGTGCTGCTGCATGAAGCAAAACCCAAAAGGATCTGATTCTGTACTGTGATTGCTTTGGATATGAGTTTTGCAAGCAAAAAAAAAAATTCCTGTAAAGGAGTATGTGCAAGTCCAGGATGATGCACAACAGCGGGACTGAGGGGTTAGAAAGCCCAGTCCTAACCAGTGGGTCCATGAGATGTGACAGGACTCAGACAGGACTCCTCTTCATGATCTCCAGTAGCATGTAACTCACAGAATGGTAAGGGTTGGAAGGGACCTCTGGAGACCATCTAGCCATCGATCAGTTCAAATGATACTGAATGTTCATATGAAAAAGTTTGAAATGTAATTTACTTTGTTGTTAACCAGGAAGACAGATTTGATGTGAAAGGTAAAACTCATGGCTTGATTTTAGAACAATGTCCAAATCTTCACGTGGATAAATCTCTAGAACTTTTTCAGGGGATACAGGCCTCCCTCAAAAGAGGATACTTGAATACCAGTCAGACACCTGGTGACCAAACCAGCTGTTCACAGCTGTTCTTTCCATCTCTCTTTTTCATTGTTTGCAGGAACAATGAAGTGATCGAGGACTAAGAGGGTTGAAACGACAAAAAAAAAGAGACCCAAGTGCCAAGCTCTTTAGTGCTCTTTGTAAAACCCAAATCAATGGAAAAATAAATCAAGTTTAGACATCAACAGGAAATTGAAAAGTTACATCAATGGAAGGACAGAAACGTATACGTCAATCATTTGGCTGGAGATGTTGTGGTGTAAACAGATTTTTATCACATATAGCTCTCTATTCAAATAATTATGTCCTAGTTTCTTTTGTAAGAGGACACAGAACAATTTTGTCAACAACCCTCTGGGAACAAACATGAAAAATAGAGCAAGACTGGCTTTGCTGTCCCTGATCTCAAGTTCACAAAGATTTTAAAGCATCGGTTTAATTCAGAAAAACAGAAAAGGCTTATTCCTAATCCTCATTCAAGGCAGCAGCACTTGTGTGATGCCCACAGCTTGGAACACGCCTGGTGTTTTGCTGAGTAGAATAAAACAGAACAGCTCAGGCTGGAAAAGACCTTCAAGGTCCAACCTCAACCTAACCTTACTACCCTAACAACCCACTGCTAAACCATGTCCCCGAGCACCACATTTTAAACACATTCCGGGATGGTGACACTTCCCTGGGGAGCCCGTTCCAGTGCTTAACAACCCTTTCTGTAAAGAAGTTTTTCCTGATATTCAACCTAGACCTCCCCTGGTGCAACTTGAGGCCATTTCTCCTTGTCCTGTCACCAGTGAGAAGAGACCAACCCTACTCTCATTACAACCACCTTTCAGATATTTATAGAGCATAATAAGGTCTCCCCTCAGCCTCCTCCTCCCCAGACTAAACAGCCCCAGCTCTTTCAGTCGCTCCTCATAGGGCATGTTCTCCAAACCCTTTGCCAGCCTTGTTGCCCTTTTTTGAACCTGCTCCAGTACCCTCCATGTCCTTTCTGTACTGAGGTCCCCAACACTGAACACAGTACTGGAGATGCCTCCTTGACCTCTGCCATTCCCACTGCGCGCAAACCGAATCAGCGTTGTCACCTCTTTTCCATCCTTCGCAGCAACCCACGTTGCTTTTAGCTAGTTCATTAGCCCACAGGGAAAGGTTAAAGGTGGCAGCAGCCTGACTCCATCCAGCACCCTGAGCCCCCGTTCCCACCACCACCCCTCGCGGGTGACGCACTCGGCCATCCTGGCGCCATCTCCACGGCAGGGACCTGGTCCCTCCTGGCGGAGCCGCGCTGCTGCCCGCTGCCCCGGGCACAGATAACCAGCCCTTCAGGACAAAGCCTCTGCCTTCCTCTGGAGATGTAAGATATGGGATACAAACAGCAATAAATAACTGGTGTGTCAGTCTGAACCCAGTCCTGTCCCCTGCCTCACCCACTTCCACTCTGTTCACCACCGGGCTTTGCTTTTTTCTCTGTTTCTTCCACACCCACCTTTTAATTTTGTGTTCCCTCAGGCAAAAGTGGGACTCCAGTCTGCAGCAAGGCACTTTTCCTGGGAATTCTTCCTCTCTCATGAAGAGGGAACCATGTCCCCATGTTGTCAAGAGGTTTGGGCCTCTAATCCTCCTTCCAAGCCTTGCTCCTGACACTTGGGCTCTCCCTCTTGTCTAGGCCCACCAGTTATACTGCAGTCAGTCCTGCCATGTTCCTCAGGTTTCTTTCTTGGCACCAGGCACGGTTTTCTCCTGCAAACTTAGCCCTAATCATTTTTTCATTGTTCTCTCCTGGCCACTATCTTATCACTGCTGTATTGTTCATTTTTGGCTTCCTCTGCGGTTCCTATCTGTCTTCTGGCTCTTTGTGTTTCACTGTGTGCTTAGCTTCAGTCAAGTTTTGATGTCATTCATCAGATATCTTGTTACTCCTAATTCATAACATTCTGGTCTCACTCCATTCCTGTCAATGAATTTCAACCTCCCTGAGCAAAAACTCAGTTGAACTCAAGTTAAATGTATCCTTCAACTGGCCAAAGAGCCTTGAGCTGAAGTGGAAGTCAAGGTGGTGGAAAGGTGACCATGAAAGTGTTCACAAGCACAGCATGAAATGAGGACTTGTTTGCCCTGAGCTTTCCCAGGAGCCTTGGAGCTGAGCCCAGCTGACCAAGACCCCTGTGATGCTCTGCAGACCCATTTGTGTGAACTCCTACCAAAACACTGTTCTGTTTGGAAATCAGGCACTGCTCAGAGTCTCACATGGTTTGTTGAAAAAGCAGTTCAATGGCCGTAGCTCTGGTTGAACTCTGCACTGATACTTCAGGTTGCTTTTCCCTAAAAATGGCAATATTAACACTCTCATATACAGGTAGGATCCAAGTGTCATGACTTAGATGCACTCCCATCTGGAACTCAATTTGAAATGGAAATATGGAAGTAAAGCACTGCTCCACAAAACCACAGCCAGATGTCTACATCAGCGCACAGGCCAATAAACTAGTTCCAAAGGGGAGCACATGGACAGAGCCACACAGGTGTGGACATCCTTGGCTCTAAGGTCCCTTGCCTGCTCTGGTTGTGGCCAGAGGTTCATGTTTGTGTTCTCTGGCATTTTCTTCTACTTTGCTGTAGAAAATCTTATATTGGAACACGATAGTGTTCCCTGTCTCCAAGTGACTGCTGAGGTCCTAGTTTGCCAGATCTTCAAGCAGATGCCAGCTTGATACACATATGAATAAAATTACTTCTCTTCCTGCTTTCAAGTAAGTAATTAACTGCCTGGTGGCACTTAACTGTATATTGGGCCATTAGTGGAGACAAATCAGAAGCAAAATTGACACAAATACACAAGACTCTGAGAACAGTTTCACCATTTTTAGCCAAATGCCCACCACCTTCTTTTGATTAGTGTCACACTTAATCTTCATGGAGCAGAGGTGGCTAAAGAGGAAATTTTGAGATATTGAGCTTTAAACCTTCCCGGCATTAAATCCACCATTTGTGTGAGGGGTAGGTCATCCTGTGAAAGGGGAGGATACAACAATTTATGCCCTTGGCCTGAATGCCACACTCTGTAGTGACAGCTATTCTCAATTTAATAAAACAAACCTGTCTTTTGTCTAATGCTTAGCAGGTCTTGGTCACAATTATCCTCAATAATCAATAATCCCTTGGGACAGAGATGCTCTAGTTAAATTGTTCTGTGTCCCATCTTTGTGAGTCAAGGATGCATTCCAGCAGCTGCAGCACACACAAACCCAGTCAGTGCACTTGAGACTGGTACACACCAACCTCCTCTCCAGTGTCACTCACCGGTCACACTCCAGTTAACATGGGGGCTACAACTGGGCAGTGATGGCTGAACCTCCTGATAGGGAACAGTCTCAACTCTACCATCAGAATTGCCCTGGGTTGGGCAGTACCTCAATAAACTGAGTGCAGCCAAGTGTTGTTCTCATTCTCATCCTGACAGATCAGCTAATGAGAGTGCAAAATAATAATCTTATGCTTGGCAAATCCTTTTGACTTTGAAAGAGTTGTTTACTTATTTATTTATTTATTCTCAGACAACATGGAGACTCGGTGCTAAACTACACAAAACAAACTAAATATCCAATTTCAAACGTTTGGCTCTGGTCTGGAAGCCCTTCAGTCGATTGCTGCGATTCAAAGGAGAAAAATTATTTCATTTTGAATACTGTAATGCTTTTCAAACAGCACGTTGGCTGACCCATCCTGGATCACGACCTCAAGAGCTTTACATAGATGTTTTTGAAAATAAGGACCTTGCCTTGTCTCGTCAAATGGATGCTCAAGCTTCACAGATGCAGTAAGGGGAGAGGAGGTGCCCACCCGCACCTTGACACTGTTTCAGGGGGGACACACAGAGGTCTAGAATGTCCCAACCCCAGCTGCATGGCCCTGAACCACAAGGCAGTGTACAAGAAGCTCCATCTAGACATGGGTGGTTCTTCAGTGATAAAGGGAATGTTCACTGATGAGTGTGTGTGTCTGCAGTGGATTTAAAGGTCAGATTCATGTGGAAAAAGCATGGAGGACATGGAGGATGTGTCTTTTTCAACAGCTAGGGCAATTTTGCTTTAGGGCTTTCCATACATCCCATCACTCTTTAGAGACCCCCTCTCCTTTCTGTTGAGTGTGTGTTTGGGATGGTTGTTTCCAAGGGCAGGGGTCAGCCTTCCCCTGACAAGCCTGCCTTACCCCTGCTGTTGATGGAGCAGGGAAGGAGAAGGGCTGAGCCACCACAACCCACACCAGAAATGCTTGAAGACAAGGTGACCACAGGATAGCAAGGAAGGGGTATGCTGCTCCCAGGTGGTGGGTTTATCTGGGTGACCTGACCCAGGGAGCAAGGACAGAGAGCCAGATCAGCTGTGCTGAAGGCCATCAGAAGCTCAGACCACCAGAAGAGGCTGAGCTTAGTGACACCTGAGGCAGTTACATCCCCAGGTCTTCTGCGGCAATATCTGCAGTTGCTGCCATCAGAGGTTGACTGAGCAAAATCATCCTTTTGGGCTGGATTCAGATCAAAGTGTGTTTTCAAATCCAAGGCTGAAGCCTCCTAAGAAGCCTCAAATCCTCATGGCTTAGGTGGAAATCAGTCACCATCCCCCAGTACTTGCCCTTCAGCTTCACAAAGGGCAGAGTTTTAAAGCAGCAGCACAAGGCTTTTGGAAAAGTCTTGGGATGTAGCAGGAGGTAAACAAGGTGCCTGATCCTGCAGAGAAGATATTTGTGTTCAGAGGTGTGTTAGGTTTCCCAAGACTCAGCACAACACTCAGGCTCTATGTGGACCACCCAGTTGCATGGCAAGAAACCCATTTTTCTCATGGTTTCAGCCACATCTTTGCTGTACTGCTGCTTTTACAGCGCTCTTGTTTTCCCAGCTGGTTTGAGTGCCTGAGATCAGGTCACTGAAAGCAAAGAGCTTGCTCAGAAGTTAAACAAAAGCTCTTTCAAGTTCAAAAAGAAGAAAAAAGAAAAAAGCCCACCTGCAGGGAGACTCCTTCTCCTTGGAGGAGGAGTTTGCTTTGGAGGCCTTTCTGCAAGAAATCCAAGGCTGAACTGGCCCATGATGACATTGCCAAGGTGTGTGCAGTGGGTGACATCTGACTATCTCTTTAAGGTAAGAGTATTTCAGGAAAAGACTTCAGCAACAGAAATACATACCCAGGATTCAGGACAAGGGATCAAGCCCCCTTCCTGATAGTCAGTCATCAGAAAAACAAAAGAGGACATAAAGGACTGGCTAAGAGGATATTGATACTCTAATTGCAGCCAGCCAACAGAATACACCCAGGCAGCAATGTGACCCCTTTTGCTCTGCTCAAAGGTGATCAGAATGCAGATGTCTGCCCCAGCATTTCCCAGCCCTCTTGTCTTGAGCATGCTGAGGCCACTGGTCTTAGGAGGGGACCTGCAGGACATGGTCCAGGAGAGGAAGACCCATAGCACACCATCCCCAAAGGCAGATGCCTGGTCTAGGGAGATGCCAGCATGATGTCCCATCTGACATTCAGGAGGTACCCCTCCCCTGGTGCTACCACAGTACCTTAAGAAGCTCAACCATGAGCAGCCACAGTGAAACAGCCCCATGTCCTGGTGGGACAGCCACCTCCACAGCATGCCTGGGCTGCAGTGCAACAAGGAGGAGCTGGGGAGGGGGGAGGTTTCCCTGGGCACATGATGAATTATTCCAGTTCTACTGCTGGTCGGTTTCCAAGAACCAGACACTGTAATCAAGTCACTCAATGGCAGCTTTTTTTTTTTTCTCTCTGAAGCACAGAAATCAAGACCCCTTCTTGCCTGGCAGGAACCAAACAGGCTTTGAATGAATCAGAATTACTGGAGGGAAACATAAAGCCTTTAATGTTTACGCAGCAGACCAACAACTGTGAGTACCCTGGGCTGTCATACGTTGCTCCCCTGACACTTGATGTCCATGTGGACAGACTGTCTTGATTTTTAAATAACTGCAAGAGCAGAAATTTTGTTCCCATGGAAGCTATTTTTTATTACACTCCTAAACCTAATCTTAATTCTTCCAAGTGTACTTTGGACTGTGGCCAACCTGTGCACGTGTGGTAGGAAGCTGCCTCGCACAACTCCCTGCAAAATGGGACGACTGATTGTGGCTCCACAGGCTCCTGTGGCATCCAAGCCCATGAGAAGCAGAAGGGCAGCAAGAAGAGCTCATCTGGTGAGGAGATGGCAAGTGGCACCCCTCTGGGCCAGGGAAGAGGCTGGTGTTACGGTAATGGGGTGGAAACAGCACGCAGAGATTGAAAAAAAAAACTGGGGGGAGAACGAGCTCCTTTGATAGCCTTAATATCACAATCAGGAGAGACTTCCTGGCCTCATATTTTCCATATAAACATTCTCCACTGGATAAAGTTAATGGTTCCCTGACTGCAACGCAGAAGGGCTTGATCAGTTCAATTGACGTCACAGATTGAGTATTTTAATGAAATGTGCTGTGCTTCCCCCATTTATATGTTTGACCCTAACCTCTACCAGATGTTCAATTCCTGCTCGCTCACAGACACTGCAGCACTCTGTTTTGGAGGCTCTCAGAAAGCTGAAATGCTGAAGTGGAAATCAAATCCTCTGACACGAACTCTTTTGTTTGAGCTGCTCCCCACCACGGGCTGTGCAGAGGGCTCTGCTCTGCTCACGTAGGAGGGTGCTCAGGAGAAACAGGGGAAAAAACCACCAAAAGGGTTTTTTTGTGCTCAGCCTGCCTAGGTAGGAGTGTGAAGGATCCCTCTGCCACTGAATGGGGCTGAAATCACAGCTGTCCCCTGTACCTCCACCAAGCAGTAGCCCTGAGACCAGTAAGGAAAGAAGAGCCTGTGTCAGAGAGAGCAGAAAAGAGCTAGAAACCCAGAATCCAGCCTTTGGCTCTGCCACATTTCCTTGGACAAACTGTTTCTGCTTCTCAGATTGTTTCCCAGATGTAAAATGGGACAATATCTCTTTGCTCAGTTACATCTTGGATTTATCAGGAACAGGGCAGGGCTGGGGAGAGGCAGCGAGGCTGGGAGTGCGAGGGCTCACCAGGGACAGCCCAGGCTCTTCCTTGGGTGTGAGCAAACTGTGATCAGCACCACAGTCCCACCACCCCTGTGTGGGTCCAGAGGTAAATCTGCTCCACACTGAGACCCCTGCCCCAGCTGCAGCTCCAAAGCAGTGTCACTGAGCTTTGCAAAAAGTGACACCAGTGGGAAATAAATCACAAGCAGGAAAAAAGCATGTCATCCAAAAAGATGCCATCCAAAGTGTCCTGGTATTTGGTGCTCATTTAGGAAGTCTCCTGCCTGTTCTTTATGCAAAGAGAAGATAAAATGATGGAGCAAGAGAGGGTTAAAAGGAGATCCGTGTTCACAGATGTCAGCTTTGGGTTTCAATCACTTCATTTTAGATAAACTGGAAGCTGGCCCCAAGCCACCCACTAGTTCTGAGTTTGGATTAGCAAATTGAAAGTCACTGCTGAGGTTTTGTGAAACCAAACCCATATCCTCCTTGGCCTGCTCCTGCTGAAACTGAGCTAGCCCTGAGCAAAAATGAGCAAATCACTCCTTAAAACACACACACCAAAAATGCTGAACTCAACAACCACAAATGGAGAGAAGGAGCATATAAAACCTGTGTGAGGCATTCAGTCCTTTTAACCCAGGAAAGACCAAACTTGCAGCACCAGCACTTTGCAACAGATTAGACAGTCAAAAAGTTTGGAAACATTAAAAAATAAAACTTGATGGTTTTGTTTTTAGTAATTCCATGCACACATATAAAAACTCTGTATCCTGCAGCCAAACAGTTTGTCCCTGAGCAGATGACAGGGGCTGTTAGCCTGGCAACTTCAGACCTGCCCTTGTTTCACCTTCACATCAGTCCTGCAAACATGGTTGAGTGGAGCTGAGGCTCTCCTGACCCCAGGATAAAAGCAGCCACATGTGGAGCTGGAGCAGCACAGCTGCCCTGCCTCAATGAACACCTTGCCATGACCCAAACCAACACCCATGTCTAGGCAGGTCTAGAGTGTTGATCATGTTGTGGAAAGCCAGAGCTGCCCCTCAGCCCCATCTAACTGCAAGGGAAATCTTCCTGCCCAGTGTGGCCAGAGGATGAGGTGCTCACAAAGGACAAGCCCTCCCCTGCCCATGTGCCATGGGGGAAAACGTGGAGACAGGAGGACTTGGTGGGCCAGGCGGTGTGTGTGCGATGCAGAAACACAAGCTCTGGCCACAGGCTGGTTTCCACATTCCAGAGGAGATGCATCAGCACTTTGGGAGCTGTGGGTGAGGGTTTGGGCAAGGGTTGTGCCCCCCCAGACGCCACTGCAGCACTGCCCACATCAGCAGCGACAGCCCCACGGCACCATCAGCCTGGGGCTTTCTTCCCAGAAATTGCACAAAGCAGCAGGAGTTTTACAGTAACTCAAACCACACTGAGAGGCCAATGCTCTGCCTGCAGCTTCACAGCTGAGGTGCTCGGGGCTTGCTGCAGGGTGTGCACAGTGCCCCAGGCCTGCGGTGCCTCCCTTAATCCCGTCTCCTGATCACCAGCCCATTAACACCACCATGTTTTTATTAGCAGGAAATCCTAAATCCAGCCACCAAGATGTTAATGTAATTGCAGCCAGATAAAACCATCAGGTAGGTCCCTTCTTGACCCCAAGGTGGGCAGAAGGGCTCCTCTGAGCTCCTGGACTCACATTAAATACAACATGAGCATCAACGGTTAAGAGTATTTTACCAGAGGCAATGAGAGGGAATCAAGCAGACTAGGAAATAACATCTTCATTTGGATCAGGGCTGCAAAGCTGGCTGGGCTGTCTTCCCTGCCATAATTTACACATCCCCACAGACATACATATTGGAAGTGATTTTTACAGCCAGCCAGGAGACAGCCACACAACCCACACCAGCTCTGGCAGGAATCACACGCCTCGGTCCCCTACCATGTGTCTGCCTCTCTGGCAAGAGGAATGCAGAGGGTTGTTTTTCTGGTATTCCTTAAGCCCATTTGGTTTTATTTTCCTTTACTTACTGGCAATAAATGGTTCCATTTCTCTTGCTCACCAAACACTTTTCTTTATATTGTGTTTTTTTTTGTTTGCTCATTTGTTGTGACAGGAGCAATGAAAGACTGTCTGGGTTTGCCAGGTCACGCACCAAACAGGGGACGTGAGGCTTCTTTAGAGTCACTTAAAACTCTGCTTTCAGCTCCTGATCCCAGCCTAGGGGATCTTTTCCTGATCCCCTCAAAGGACAGAGCCATGTTAGAAGATGTCTGGACCCCAGACCAGCCAGGCTTTCCCACCTCCTGCCTTCCTACACGCAGCTTTTCCACCAGCCTTTTGCCTCAGTGAGGGTTAAAGAATTGATGCATCTTGTAGGTGCTCACTGTGTATGGATTTGTACCCCAAGAACAAGAAGTTAAAAGAGAATTGTGGCTTCCCTTCCCGAGTAAAATCACTTACCAAGGGAAAGGCTCTGTCCCTGAGAAGCTCCCCTTTAAAAATTCAGCTGTGTCATGGTCTGAAACTGGGTTGGATAAAATAACTCAAGTACAACCTAGTGTGTGTTGTTTGGAGACCAGTTCACTTTTCCTAGTTTATGTACTTTTTTCCCTGATTAAAAAAGCACTAAAAGCAATAACTTGTAATACCAAGAGTGTGAAGACCAGGGATGTGCTGATCCCAGTACAGCTCCTCTTGCAGCAGTCATCTCCCTGGATGGCTTAATTCAGCTGCAGAAGGGAATGGCCTCAAGTGAAGGAAAGTGGAGCCAGGGAGGCTGACAGCATCATCATATTTTTTTTCTGTTTTCACAACTGGGCACAGAGGACTGACAGCCTGGATTTATGGCTGGGTTTACAGCCTTTGCTGCCTCCTAGCAGCTGTTGTGCAAAATAAACCACCACCCAAAACAAAAATTACCCAGTCAAGAACACCCCGCCTGAGAGGAAGTGCAGTCACTTATTAATGAACCTAATAACTGATAATAAAACATCCAAAAGGAAAATGTATTTATCTTCTCAGTGAAATGAGAGGTGTAACTCCCTCTTTCTTGTATCCATGAATACACACACACTCAGGAGAAACACTTGGCAGCCCCAGTGCTTGTCCAGGGCACAGGCTCTTGTGAAAGGCCTTACCCAGCTCTCCTGCTCCGGCTGGGGCTGAACCAAAGGAATAAACTAAGAAAAATGTGGAGGGAAAAAGTTGAGTTATCAATACTCAGAGAAGAGTGGGGGCCACAAAGAATAATCTGGCCTTTCTCATTGGGTTGCAGTGTCGGATGCTCCATGCACCAAGGTCTAACTGGGCTCCCACAGGAGATGTGCAGAACCTGCTCCAACCCAAGCACTGCTGCTGCCTGGGGCATTTCAAGCTCTGAAAACCTTGTCCAAAAAACCTGCCAAAAATCTGCAGCCTAAAGCAATCAGAAAGACTTGGGGAAAAAAAGAAAGAGTGGGTCAGTGGCATGGATAAAAGTAGGGGTGCTATTAGGGTTGAAGTGTGGGTTTGGGGATGAGCAATAGTGGCAGGGCCACTCTGGTCCCAGGCTGGCAGGAAGGTGCTGCCAGCTCCAGTGTGGAGGTGACAATGAGTTTGGTGGCTCTGAACTGAGCTCCCTGGTTCACATGGGAGGGGAAGGAAGAAGTGGGATTTGAAGATGGCTGTTGTACTGGACGTGCTGAAGTTGCTGTTGATTTGAGGCCAGGGAAGAATGATCTGCCGTGTTCCCTGGTTGTCTTGGCTCTCACTCATAAAGGCACTTATAAAACTGTCTAGCTTCAAGTATGTGCTTAAGTGCTTTGCTGAATTAGTCAATTAGCATATTTACGTGCCTGTCATCTTTGCAAAAGTCAACTGAAAGCACTAGGATTTTGATGAATGCTTTTGATGGCCTCTGGAGCAGACCACAGGTACCAAGTTACTCTTCCTGATCACACCTCCTTAGCCTGTGGCATCTCTGTCCTGTGGAGCTGCTGCGTGAGGAAAAGCTGAGCTTGGTTGCTTGTCTCTGGTCATCTCTAAGCTATATTGAGACAAATTTTGTGATCGTCTTCCTTGTGTCATTTGCAACAGTCACTACCATTTGAAAACTCCTGGCTGCATGAAGCAGAGCTCAGCATGTCCTGCCAGAAATGGGTTTAAATGCTCATGTTTGGAGCTCGCTTTTCCTGCTAATGAGGCTCTGAACTCCAGTGATGCTTTTCCTTTGATTTAATTAAGGGAAGCTGTTTCCAAGGAATCATACACATACCTCACATCAAAGACTTTAAGAGCAGTGATGCACCCCGAGATGCAATGGATGTGATTCATGGTGACTCACAGGCTGTGTCCAGCTGCCAAGTGAGTCAGCGTTTGCAGCAACCTCATCACAGTCCACCAGCCAAAATTAAGGACCTGTGGTACCGTGCCCATGCTGGGTGGAAGGAGATGAGCCCCAGATGTCCCATCACTCCTCAAGCCACATCACTCAGCAGTGGCCCTCCCTCATCCCCAGGATGGTGTCTGGTGGGACCTGCAGCTCTGCACCACCATGGACAAACTACCCAATGGGCAATTTAAAATCTTGCCTTGCTCACATCTCTAGTTTGCTCATGAAAGTACATAGCAAAAAAAATGAGCTGAATTTCTGGTGAATATCAAGCCTGGGTGCAGAAGACCTCAAATCTTCTCAGCTCATTAAAAGCCAGACTCGAGCCAATTCCAAAGGAACTTGTAGCCAAATGAAGTGCTGAAACAAGTTATGTCTTTTAAAACTTCTGTGGAAGCAATATCCTGCTGCTGCAGCCCAAGGGGAGGATCTCAGCGCCGGCCCACGTGCCCCTTCCCCTCTCACATGTGCCAAACAGCAGCAAAGAAAGGATTTTTTTCCCCTTCCATGGACTTCAAATTCTTGCCAATTGCTGTAAAATCTGGAGGCTGAGGAAGCCTGACTTTTCCACACACACACCCGAGCACACACCCTGTGTAATTAGTGCTGTGTTTCTGGGGGTGCAGGGGAGGACAGAGACCATCTGCTGCTCTGGATGGGAGAGAAAAGAGCCGCGAGGGAAGCTCTGGTGAGGCAGCTCAGCTCAGGGCTCTGATTTATGACTGTTAATACAACAAATCCTCTCCAATTGCCCCGGTGTTGGATCCAGCATCCAGCTAACAGAGCAAGCTGAGGTCAGGCGAGTTTAATGATGGCCAACTTGAGTGGGAAAGCGAGGGAAAGGGCAGATAAATTGCTGCCCTCAGGGCCAAGCTGATTCACTGCAGGTTGTGGCTCCACGGCCAACAGCCAGGATGGAGTGATGGGCTCTGCCATGTACCAGTGGCCTCACTCACAAAGTGGGGCTTAAACTGCCCATGCAAGGGCTCATCCCTCACCTCCATCCTCCTGGAAGATTAATGGAGACCAAGGGCAGTGGTCAACTCTGTCCCAGCACATGTCAGTGCAGACTGCAGCCTCTGAACTTCCAAGGAGGTGGCAAGATTGAAATTATATTTTTGATTGACTGAAAAAATAGCTCAAAATATCAAAAATTTGTATTTCAAAGTTTTGGAGCTTAAACTTTTTCTATTTTTTTTTTAATTACTCAACTGGGGGAAATGTTGAAGCTGTTTCCACCACCTATCCCAAAATGGGGCACCACCTTAGTTCTGAGAACGTTAGAAGAGGACATGGAAGTTATTTTTAGATTTTTAAGTTTTTCTCTAAACAAAAGCTTCAACAAACACAACATAGGCTCAGAAAACATCCTGATGTCACCAAATCTGTACTTTTCACTGGAAAAAGATGCATGAGAACCATTTGCCTGTGTTTACAGAGAGCTAATGAGAACAGACCGGCTGCTGCCGCTCGCCCAGGGCCTGTTCCCATCCCATCCCAAACTCCCAAACATCCACTCCGAACTGGGAACACCCTGCATCCCTGGACACACAGCTCTGCTGGTGCAACTGGCAGCACCAGCATCAAAGTGACAAGTTATAGCATGGGCAAGGAGCCCAAACTGCCCAGAGCCTCACCAGCTGCTCTCTCTGGAGGCAGCTCTTCATGGGTCTGTTGCTCTAAGCACCGTGCTGGCTCATGGCAGAGCACATCCTTCAAACCACTGCTGGAAGAAGTCAGCAGGAGCAAAACTGTCCTGTCTTTGATGAATTCCATGTACAAGGTAACTTTGCATGTTATTTAGTTTAAATCAGGTATTTTCTTTTCACACCCAGGAGAGCAGACTAAATAAGTCAGAGCTGGGGTATTACACAGGTCCTCGAGCAGGGCAGATTCTCTGGAAGAAATGCCTTTTGCCACAGCATTTGCCCAGTGGCACCAGAACACATGGAGACCCCAGCCAGAGCTGGTCACACTGCTGCTGGTGGGTGCTTCCCTTTGTGGCCGTGTTCCCCACAGCAGACAGCACAAATAAACACTGGCATGGAAACCTTCTTGCACACCTATGTGATGTCCTGAGGAGCGGGTCTATGGGCACACCACTAAAAACTCAACAAGAGGGGCAAAAATCTCAGGCTTTCCTTGCCTGCTTCAGCCCTGCAGATAAATAACTGCTTTTACAAGGCATTATTTAATTCTTTTCACCATCCAGCCCCTCCACAGACATGGAGCAGACTGGCACAGGGTGGTCTCAGACAGGATATCCTCCAGGGAACAGCCTCTGCACGACGCACAAACAATAGAGCCCTGCCTTTTGAACCCTGGGCATTTTAAAAGATATACAGCATGCCCAGCCTCTCCTCCCCACAGACCTCGGATATCTGCTGCCTGCACAGCAGCCAGCACCTCCACACCAGATCTACAGGGTAATTTATTTACTGCTCTCTGTGAGTGATTCCCACCAATGGATGTTAAAGGGAGTGGAGCAGGCTTGGGTCTGGCACCTCTGCCCATTCCTGCAGACACTGCACATTTTGAGAGCTCAGGTGTTTGCACACTGAGCTGGGACAGGTCACTCTGCTCCCGGTGCTATATGGAACAAGCCCACCAGCCAGTCTTGCCCATGGTAATGGCTACAGAGGCCTTGCTACAACTCCTTTTCCATAGGTACCCATCGGTGTTTTGGGATCAAGCCATTTGCAGATGCACAAAACCTCACACTGAAGCCTTCATGAGGGCTTGAAAGAAACTGCTGGAATGAAGCATCCTCTAAACACCTTATGCACCAGGTGAAGAAGCAACATTTACAGCAGTAAGCCAACAAAGAGCCAGTTGTTCACAGTCTCTCTGGTTCAGACACATTAAGTTGCTGTCAGCCAAGCTGCTGGGCCCTATTCTGCTCTCAATTATGGCAACGAACATTTGGAACAACTCCACTGACTTTCACAGCATAACCTAATTTAATGGAGAGCAGGATTTGGTGTGCTTTCTAAATTCATGCTGTGTAATAGGGAACAGGCCTGAACCTCTGATTCATTAGCAAAGGAACATATATTGAATTGAATTTGCAGTAGGTAAATATCTTCTGAGCGTGACTTGCTGGTGAACTGTAGCCTGATACCCACTGCCTGCAATGGCCACTTCACAGCATTGGAAAGGTTTTCATCTGCTTGACAGGGTGAAACAGAAAGTCTCTTTAAAAGCCATGTCAGACTTAAAGCAAAGCCTTGATATCCTGTCCATGGGGGTACATGTACCCTGAACAGCCCTGAGCGAGCAGACAAATCCCAGATGGGGGGATGGCACCAGAACTGTGCAGCCATGGATTCGAGAGACCCAGAGATATTTCTTGTGTGCGTACATTTAGTCCCTCCCTAGCAAGTCCACTGAAGCTGGGCTTGATTTATTAATGTATTCCCAGAGTAGAGACTGTTTATATTGGGCTTTGGATAGAAAACCCTTGATGGAGGAGGGTGCTACTGTGGGTCAGCCGCACGCAGGGCCAGGTGGCTCCTCTCTGGCTGGTGGTGGCCTCTGGCGTGCCCTTGCCAGAGACACTCACATCTTTCATGAGTCCATGAAGACAAATAGCACAGAAAATAGCTCCTTTTCTCTTGCAGCATGAGCAGGAGGTGCTGCAGAGCCCTAGGGACAGGATGCCCAGCTGCTGCCAGCACCGCACTGCACCCAGGCTGACAGCACAGGGAATGTCCTGGGATGAGGGCTCAGAATAGAGCCCTGACTGGCTGCCTATCACTTATATCCAAAGGCCTGGCCACTGCTGAGGACTTTGATCCTTTGGGATCTTTGTGATCTTTAAAGAGGGGCCAGCAATGAGCCATGCCTCAGTTTACCAGCCTCTGGGGGCAGGCAATGAATTGTATCACGTCATTGTGTGAGCACAGATCAGGAGGGAAAGCCTCATGACTTCGAACCATCTCTCTCAAAAGACTTAAAAGAGGTTTGAGAAATTTTTTTTTAACACTCATTCTTATTTGAGCACCAGCAGTTCCTGTCTCAGGCATCCACAGGATCGAGCTCCTTCCCTCCCTCACCCCATGCTGCAGGGCAGCCAGGCCCACTCTCCTCCCAGCCCTTGCTGTCTGAAACCCAGCTCCTGCCAATCTTCATATGCAGCCTTTTGGAAAATGGCTGCAATTTGTAAAGAGTTCTTCTCCCACAAGTAGTGCTTGCTGAGGACCTGGGACACCATTTCCACCGTGAATGACAAACAAGGAGTGGGTCACGAAAAGAGCTAAAGCCAAACTCCATCACAAGTGGACTCGCAGCCCACAGTGCTGGGCACATCTCACAGCAAGAGGAGCATTTTGCTTCATCCCAAGTAGGAAACAGCCATTCCAACTTGTGATTTCTCTGCCGGGTACTTGTCTTTCATTTGCATCCCCAGGCCAGTGCAGGATTTGCAAACATTTAATAATTCCAAGAACAAGCACATTAAAGCCTCAGAGCAAGGGGAAAGCCCTTTTCCTGCCAACAAGGCATATTATTGTCAATACCCCATTGTTGTGCTCGCACTCACCACCCCTTAAAGCAATTAATGGATAAATCAGGGGTTTTTCTGTGGCATTTCTGTGGGTGGAGTTTATTCCCATCCTTATCTGAGCAGCGGATCTTTCCCACCAGTAACCTGGTGCCAGGGTGTCCCACAGCCCGTGACGCCGGAGCGCGCTGCAGAACAAACAACCTCAGTGATGGGAGGATATTTACAATTGCTGACCAAACTCTCGATTTCCTTGGTAAGCTCCTCAAGACAATACGCTCCGGGCGCTGGCCTCCAATTGTACTGTCAGAAATTGATACAGGCCCAAGAATGAGAAAATGTTGTGTTTAGATTTGCGATAGGCAAGCAAAACAAGCCGGCGATGTTTCTGGAGGGTTTTCCCCCCTCCGTGTGTTTGTTTATTTTTACAGGCACAGGGTGGAGCAGGGTGAGTGTGGAGCCTCCCCTTGCCCACCCCGAGCTGCTCCTGCCAGCAGCCAGCCATGCAGTGCTGGTGGGCACTGGTGTGATTTCCCTGGGAGGACGAGGAACAAGATCAGTGCTGCTCCTTTGTGGCCCAAAACTCATATAGTGCCTCCATTGAGCTCATTAAAACAGCCTTTCCCAGGATTCAAGCAGAAAACCATGGTGCCAACATGTAGGGATTTCCAATGGAGGATGAAGGAAGCCTTCACCTCCCATCCCAGGTGTAATCCCTGCTCATCCCGGGATGCCCTGAGCACTGCAGCTCCCAGCCCTGTGCCCCATGAGTCTCACCAGCAGCACTTCCAAGTCAAATTGAAATGCCCCCCAAGCATGGAAGCCAGGCTTTGCTCCTCTTTGGCACTGGTTTCATGGTATTTCCAACCCAGTCTCTTTGCAGGTCTGTCTGAGAGCCAGGCATGTGCCCAAACTGCAGACTGACACCAAGGATGCTCCAGCATCCAAACCTACCTCACAGTGCACACTGGCCATGGGCTGCTCTCAAACATGAAACTCCTAAATCACTGCAAGTGAGAAGTCACTCCTGAATTTGAGCTGCCCCAGAGCACCCTGGGGGCAGCACAGTGTCCCTCCTGGAACTGTCTGACAGCCATCCCCAGGGTGAGTGGTACCATTTCACATAGTCTGGCCTTGACCTACTGCCTGAAAACAAGCCCTGCAGCAAATGGTGTAGCCAGGGCTCCACTTTCCCCCCCCAGGGTCCTTAATGGTGCCATATTATGGGCAAGGACTTAAGGGGTTTTTGATGCAGAGCAGCTCAGGCTTAGCCCTCACTCTCGCCTCAAGCCAAAATCAGGCTTAAACCTGCATAGACCCAGATTAACTGTGAAGTTTAACTCCACATGGGTTGATGGTTTAATGTTTGGACCAATTCTCTGTTTCTTATTGCACCAAGAGCAAGTCCTGAGTGACAGCACCACAAATTGTGTTTTCCACATTTGAGCCAGTTTAATGAAAACCAGAATTTGGCTCCACATCTTAAGAGATAACACTCTCTGTACTCATGGCCAATATGATAATGTCTTCCAGCACTGTGCATCTTTCTCCAAAGCCTTTGTAAGCCTTCCCTTATAGGTTACCCAGGGATCAAGGTCTGAAAATCCATAAAACAGACTGGCTGTGCAAAATCTGCATTTGATGTAGCACGGCTTGTCTTATCCCCAGGCACTTTGTTTGCCTGAAAACCTCCATTTGCTACTCAGGGGATTAGGAACAGTCAACAAGAAAAGAGGAAAAGGGGCAGGTTCTCATAGCTGTGGGACTTGAATTCAGTAAAACACCTAAGTAGAGTAATTCCTCCAGATTTACACCAGACCAATATCAAACTCCGGTCCAGAAAAGGAATATAAATTAGTTGGTTAATGAGAACTGGATTCCAACCAGCTGGATTAGGATCTTGTAGTACTCATGTATTCTACTTCATTCTACTTTTCTCCCCTTGCCCTGTTAATTGACTGCAGGCCACCCAGGGTAACAAAGACATATGACAGAAATATAATGTATGTTTATGTTGGCTCATCTGGCTGTAATCTCCTTCAGGGTATGACCTGACTTTAATAACTCAGACTTACCCTATCACTTTCTGGCTCATTTTCTTATAACATATACAGTGCTTTTCAGTTCATTCCTTCAGTACAAAAGAAAAGAAAAAAAGAAGATTGAGAGGGTTACAAGAATTCATTAAATCCATCTCAGAGGCTTCGCTTGTATGTCCCATTGCTTAGGGGCTCCTACAAATATATATTAGCACAGATCAACTCCTGACAATGTTTCCCCATGGCCAGTTACAGCATCTTCAGAGAACTGGAAGATGCGAGTGCTGGCATCTGTTCCACCCTCAATGAACTGAACTATAAACATCTCCAAGGCTGGGTGATTTATCATTACACGAAATTATGCAAAAAGGCAGGAGTTGAAGTAAAATCAAGTTTTATCATAGGAAGAAATCTGATTTTAAAGGCGTATCAAAAATATCAGCTTTCCTAAAGGCCTGCAATGGCTTGTACATTCAGTTCTCTTTCCAGAGGCTGTTAAATTAATTTAAATCTGCTTATTTACAATTGTTTGTGTGCTTCTGATATAACTAATGTAGTCATGTAACTTTATTATGCTAGAAACTCAGTTGTTTAGGATGGAGCAGATAGGTTTTTGGGGTGGAAGTCCATAATCAATGATTTTACCTTAAGACCCACAAACAAGGACCAGAGGCAGCCCTTTTAGTTTCTACAAGTCTCTGTTCCACACCATTTGTTTACCCTGTCTTAGAGCAGGTAATTCCTAAAACTGAGATTAAGAAGTGGTGTGAAAATAATTTAAACCAAGGGAAGCTGATCTCAACCAGAATGAGAACTGCCAAAGAGGAGGACAAAGCAGCTGTGAGCAGGTTGGAGGGGTTATCTACAGACACACAGTTGTGCCTTTAGGATGCAACAAAGGATTCAAAGGAGACAAACACCTTGAGGAAAGAAAACAAAAAGAATTGGCCTCGCATGAACTTTAATTTTGTCCAGAAACTCCACTCTGAATCAAAGATCTACAGTGAAAGTCTAGTTGGAAACAGCATTTTCCTGCACAGAAGTTGTTTCAGCAGGTTTCCCCCTCCCCACGAAAAGCCAGTTTTGTCAAATTCCTGGCCTGTTCTACAGTAAGTTCAGTCCAAAGGCATGTTTGGAGAAAAATCAAGTGAAACACATTGAGACTGTTATCTGGGCTAACAAGGTAAGGGGTTACTGGGGGACCCTTTAGCATCTAGTCTGCCCAAAGCCTGGAAGCAATTTGTGGGGTGCAAAGAGCCAGAAAAGGGGGTGGCTGCTTCACATGGAGATGTAGATCTGCACCTGGGTCTGAACTAGGCTGTGAAGCACAAGAGGTGTTTGAGGCCTGAACTAGAGCTGCAGAGTCACGAACCTCTGGGATACTTCTACCCAGTTTAGTCCTTTTCCTAGGGAGAAAGGAGCTCCTGGATGACACTGGGGGAAGCAGCTACTGCAAACATGAAGGATGTAGAGGAGAACATAGGGAAGTCAAGCAGAGACCAAGGTTTCTGGTGTGTTCCCCAGTGAGTCATTCCAGTGCAACAGAGCAGATGGGAGGACATGGATGTGCTGAGTTGCATTCCATCAGGTGGTGAAGTTCTCCATCTCAGGAATGGAAGAGGCACACCAGCCCTGAGTGTAAACCACGCTTGCAGCCCTCTGAGTAAAGCTGTGGGTTTAATGATTTGGTTTATAGAGAGGAGACAGGATGGATTCACTACCTTCTCCCTGCACTTTATTATCTATTGACATGGTTTCCTTTGAAAATGCCAGTTTCCAATGGCTTGCTGATTTTAGCACTGGAAGAGCCAAGTGCAGTGATGTCAGTTAGCTCTGCTGGCTGCTCTTCACATTGCTCCTCAGCTGGTGCTCTGGATTATTCTGAATAGACTCAAAAATTCATTGGAAATCTGAAGTCTATTGTCCAAAGCTGGAATTACAATTGCTTGTTTTTTCAAGGAACTGCACAGGAAGCCCTTCTTCACAAAAATTGACTGAAGTAAGGTGACAAGATTCTTTATCCTTTCAAATAGGAGCACAGACCAGAAAGGGATGTGCAGAACTGCAAACAGCAGTTGTGACATGTAATTGCTTATATGCACTTAGTAAGATTCATCTTGGGGGGGGGAGGACGGAATCAGTTTCTTTCCCACACTAATTGAAAGAAATTATCTCTGATAGCTGGAGATCTTCTTCCAAATTCCACCCCAAGTATGTTTGTGGTCAGCCTACACTCATTTGTTTCTGTGCCAACATTATCCTGTTTAAATAGCTCTTCTTCCTCCCCGGTGCTTACCCCTGTGATGTATTTATTACCTTCATGACATAGGTAAGTGAGGATAGTTTGTAATCAGAAAGCTTTTACATTTTGCCCATTGGTTACTTTCTTATTAAACTGTAAGTGCTTGTCCCAAGGCACTCAAAACAAAAAAGGGAATGAACAGGACCAAAGCAACCCTCACTGTACCTCAACAGCTTGGCAACAACTGGCTGCTCAGGATCAACTCCATTTACAGTTAAACACCTTCTAACTGACTGTTCATTCACTGGTAATTTCTCTGAAAATGGGTACAAGAAAAGGAGTCTGATTTTTAATCATAAGCCCACCATTGAGTTAGTGAAACCCCAATGGCTCTTGGAAGCCAGGGCAATAAGACATCAGCACTTCCTTAACAACTGTGCCACCCTAGAAAGCACTCCATGGAGATGTACACTATAAATGCACATCTTCATCCAAACATCACTAAAAATCCATCATATGCCTTCATATCAGCAACCACTACTGGAGACAGGACCTGCTGGATCAACCTCACAGCCCCCAACACCCCTTCCTCACGTGCTGCTGGCATTCAGTGCCACACAACAGCAGGGCTCCAACACATCCATGTCATGGCATTGCAGAAGAGCAGAGAAGTGATGTGTCATCCTTGCAAAAAATTAGAGTATAAGCATAAAGAAAGACCATAAAAAGCTACATCACACAGATCTGAATATTGATTCTGTCCCCCTCAAGATCTGAGGATGTTCGTTCCTGGATGTTTTTGCTCAAGCTGAAGTTGGAAAGGAATTAGCTTGGCACGTTCACACTCGGTGTCTTTCTTCTGCAATGATCCTATTGTTCTGAAACATAATGGGGCAGAGTTTTCTATAGTCCCACTGGGACTGTATCAAAATTGACATCAGTAATGAAAAGCGTGCTGTGTAATGCTGCTGCCTGCTCTTAACACCACCATTTCAGCCAACAAACACTAAGTTATTCACATTTACTTCCAGTGAACTGGAAGGCCTTTTATTCAGGCTCCACATTAAATTTCAGCTGCCCAAAATGGTCTCATTCTTATTCAGGTCAGTGCTTTTGACTTCTTAGGCTTGTACAGTCCCCAAGGCAGCTCAGGCCTGCAGCAGCTCTGAGGAGCTCTGTTTTCCATGGTGTTGTTACTTGATAGCATGTTGATTTAAGGCACTGGTTTTCTTCAGACTCCCTCAATCAATATCCAGTAAAGGAGACTGGAAAACAAGCTAGTCAAAGACATTGTATTTTTCCTCAAATTCTGAATTTTTATCTACATCCTCACCTTTAACATTTTTTTAGCTTCAAGTACAGATGTTAGCAGAGCTGATTAAAAAGTAGTTCACATCTTTGGCCTCACACCAATAATATTTATGTACAGATGAGGTAAACGTTGCAGGGATTCAGACTGACAATCAGGCATACTTCAGTGCCACACGCTGTCAAGTGTGGACCCTCTAATAGTGTCCTAACAGTGTCTCATTATGCAGATTACATTTCTTTAGAAAAACCACTGAAGAATTTTTTTCCTGCCATTTACACTGCTAGCATCACTGTGCTGAACTCAGGCTGAATTAATGCTACATGCCGAGATGGAGGAGCATCAGGAACCAGGGAAGGATACAGGAGAACTGGCATTTGGGGCTGCCACCCTGCTGAGAAAGGGCTGACAAAGCTGTGAAGGCTGCAGGTGCTGTGGCTGTACAGGGACTTAAAAAAAAAGAAAGAAAACAGAGTCATGAGAATCATGATAAAAGCTGAAATATTATCAGTCTTCTTGAAAACTTAGTTAACTTTCAAAGATAACTCAATGTGTATGATATTCCTCTGCATGAACTGGCTGCCAGTTTGCATTCAGGTCTCCAGACCCACCACACTGCAGTCCTTCAGGACTTGGAGCTGATGGAGTCAGATACCTTTGCTTTGGCCAGGCCACTCCTCACAACAAGAGCTCTGTGGATGCTTACCCTCAAGGAGATGATGCTCATTCTCACTCAGTGTTCTGAGATGAGGTTCAGGGATATCCAAGAGGCCTGGTCAACTCTTTCCTCAAGCAAGTTGAGATCAAGACCACTGGCCAGAATTAGTGAGGGAAAAAGCAAAAAAGTTTAATTGCAGCCATTCAGCAGATGCTGACTGGTCACCACCAGAAGCGGCTGCCTCTGCGAGTCCCGAGCTGCGTGAGAAGCGTTGGGCAGTGCTGTGGTCTGCACCAGAGCTCTCTGAAAAGGAGTTGTGTTTGCTTTTCATTTTCCCTTTCCATAGAAGTTGTGCCAGCACAAAGCCAGGGAAACTGAGTGTTTTCTTTGGAAATGCCTCAGAGATAAACACGCTCTCCAACAGCTGCAGACATGGCATCTTCCACCCGCACCTTGGCAGCGGGCTGCAGGGGAGGTTTGAGTGAGCAGCTGAACATCCCTCAGCAGAACTCTGCTCCTGCTCCATCCTGAGACAAAGTCTCAGCACCCCTGAGCAGAGCTGGAGCAGTCCTCCTCTAACAGGGCATCCCATCCCTCGATGGGTGCTGGATCCTTTGCTCCTGGTACGAAATGCTTGACAGGGTGCAATGACTGTTGTGAGTCTGTACTAGAAGGTTCCCCCCTCCTGGACACGCCTCATCATGGTAAAAGCTGTTTCACCACATCCAGCTTCCACTGGCTCGACACAGCAGTGCACAGCAAGCTGCATTCATGGTCATTTTCTCTCATTGCAGGCTCTGCTGTGACCAACACAATTCCCTGCTGGGTCAAGCTCCAGGGTGTACTGGGCACCTTCACATACAGCACCAGGGCAGAACCGAGCAAAACCCACAGATTACACCAATGACATGGGCAGAAGAAAGAAGCTGAGAGGAAGGTACTCAGCTTCCTTCTAAGAGATCAACCAAGAAGGCATTTAAACCCAAGCCTGATGATGTGGAACATGCCTGCACACACTGCAGAGGATGGAAAACCAATGCACCTGAGCTCACTGCTGTCTGCTCCACAGGTTTGGGTGTTAGAAGCCCCAAAGAGACACACTGAGGAATCTTGGGACCTGTGGATGTGTCAGCACCTGTTTGTAAATGCAGCTAATCCAAAATTAGCCAGGAGAAGTGGAAGAATCATTTGTCAGCTCCTGGTCTCCTCAGCCATCTTTAAAAATATGTCACAGATACATTGACACTTCTGCTGTTGATTTAAATAGCAGCCACCATCCAGGATCGGCTGCTGGGCGAGGGGGCAACGTGTAGCTCCTGTCTCAGATGACTCACCAACATGCCTGAGAAACTCCCTTATACCACAGACTCCAGTAGCAACCCCACAACAAACAGTGGTCTGGGGCTTGCTGTCATCCTTGGGGGTTTAGGATGTAATCCTGCCCGCACTCAGGGTGCGGGGTGTGAGATGGCAGCACTTTGCTGCTCCTCTCCCTGCTCCTCATGGCCACGTTGCTAGGCTGGGATGCAGGTGACATCTTTGTCTTAAAGCTTTGCCTTAATATCCTTTGGCCCCCAATGAGCTGCTCAGTCTCTTGGTCCTGGTTTTTCACTAGTGCTAGCCAAACCTCCTCAGCTTTTCCAGCTGACCCCTGAACTCCTTGGACAAGAGGATGTTCACACCCACATTTAACTGGCTGTTGCCCACTGGGCCATCATGTGCTGCCCTGTCTTGGGATCAAAACTGCTTTTGTGGAGCTCCACTGAAGCATTTTAATGCACAAACGCATTCTCAGAACACCCTGAATTTGTAAAGCAGAAAGTCATACCCCAAGGAAGTAGTGCAGCCACCCAGTGCCTGCTGTCTGCAAACCAGACAAGGAGGAGTTCTGATTCCAGCCAGCACTTTGGCAGCGTGATCCCTCAGGCCTGCCTTTTTCACTTGAAAATACAGAGCTCCTAGGAGTGACTTGGAAAATCATTTCCCCTCCACCTCTCCTATCACGCTGAGGGCAGGAGCCTTGATTGCGATGCTCCCTCCCCTTCCCCAGGGATTGTAGCTCTACCTCTGAAGTGCAGGCAAAGTGTTATGGTCCTGCCACTGCCCAGCTCTGGGGAGAACGCTGCTACGCAAACACTTCTCATCTGGACCAAGAGAAACTACAGAGCTTCCTATTACCTCATTGTGATCTGCACCATGACCCTCTGCAGCTGCATCAGACACCCCTTCATCCTTCTCTGCAAGCCACACTCGTGCCTGAGCCCGCAGAGCTTCACTCGCAGGAGTTGCTCCTGTCCATAGTGTGTCACCAGGGTGAGTGGGGCTGTGCACACAGTGATGGGCAGGTCTTTAATAGGGGTTCACAGGAGCAGGCACCTCATTATTTAAGCTACCCCAGCACGATCTTAGCACACCAAATATTTTCTCTTCATCTGTCAAGAGAACTTGACCAGCATCCCAGGATTTCTCAGCAACACTGGGGAAAAGAACTGAGCTACAGCTGATGTGTAATTTTCAATATGACAGTGAAACTATTACATAAAGGACTTCAGAGCCAATACAAATCAGCATCCTATGAGGTCCTCATATATCTTCCAAATGAGATTCTACTCCGACCACACCAATTCCAATTTTTTTTTGTTTGGGGTTTGGTTTTGTCCTTTTAAGGTGATAGTTCCAGCAAGGGATTACCTACATTTTAATGCGAAACAAATCATTTTGGTAGCAAGCCAATTGCTGGAATAAACATTTGCAAATTCAAGAGTATAACCATTAAGCCAGTACCATGATCCTTCTTAACAAGACAAGAAGGAGTCATCTCTTGTAGGTAACATTTTATTTATTTGATTTTAATACTGAACTTTTCCTTCTCTAACTTCACTTGAGCCATCTTTCCTCCACTGATTTTTAAGTTCCTAAATACACACTAACTCAGGCTAATAGAGTTAAAAATTCACTTTGTGGGAGTTTTTAATGCTTTGAAGAAAGATAACGCATGTTTATAGCTAAAAATCATGTCTTTATTTGGAACCCAATTCTTCAAACACATAATTATGTGAATAGTCTTTGGCCAGGCAAATAAAAAATGTCTTCAGGATTTGTAAGCTGTGAGCCAAGATTCCCAGTCTGTAGGAGCTCTGTGAGAAGAGGCTGCTACAGGCAGCAGAGCAGCACAGACACATATGACCCAACTCTGTCTGGGCCTTGATGTTCACTGTATTTATTCCCCATTCAATGCCCACTCTTTTGCACTCTGTCTCTGTTGGAGAGCCAGCCACAGCAATTAGCATCACTAACTGTATCACTTAATGAGGAGAAACTCCTGTCCCTGCTGCCCTGGGTCAGACAGGTCCTGCCAACCCAGTGCCCCATCCCCAACAGCCACTGGTGCCAGCAGCTTTGGGAGATGATGATCCACAGTCCAGGAGCCAGCCTTGCAGTACATGATGTATAATTCATTGTTCTCACATACCCATGAGAGACCCAGGTCTGTGTATACATTTGGATGGAACTGCAACCTTTTCCTACTGCTATCTACCACACAATGTTTATCAGGGCTTACAGACCACTTCCTTTTTAGAGCCCTTATTGAAATTTGCACAATAAACAATTTACCCAATTGGTTTTAGGAAGCCCTCAGCCCTTTTCCTTTCAACGCAGAAGCAAACAGATTTATTTATTATATAGAATCAGGCTGGACTCTGTTAGGGGCCAGGGGAGGCAAGTGAGAGGGCTCGAGGCTCTGGATATGAGCATGGACACCAGGAGGGGATGTACCTGCCCCATGAGACTGTCAGACCTCAAGAGACAAGGGTGTACAGCATCTGCTCTCCAACCTAGATGTCAAAAATCATACAGATGACAGGTTAAAGCCCCTTTGCTGAAGCACAGCAGCAGCACAGGTTTCCTGCAGGTACCAGGGTTAGGAGCTCTGTCAACCTCACAGTACAGAAGTTTGTCCTCAAAAAAAAAAAAGTTTTCATATTAATGACATTTCTCCCAGCTGAATGTATAGCTTATATATAGCTCTGGTTTGGATGACAAGAGAGGAACACAAAACTACTGCTTCACCATCTACCTACAAAGTCTGAGCTCCTGGAGCCCACTGGGCTCAGGTTTGCTGCAGGCAGAAACAGCTCAGCCCTGAGTTGTGGTTTTGGTCCCTGGATTCTTGTTTTGTTTCCAAGAAAGCTGTGAAGGACATAGGAGCTGTCAACAAATCATCCCATCCCAGACATGGGTGGCACAGCTGGGAGCACAGACACTTTCCTCTTACTGGGTTTGACTTCTAGTTATATTCCAACTTTTCCAGGTGCAAAACACTGCATGAATGTTGCATCCCATAGGAATTTGGCTGCCTAGTACATTAGGGATTTGAAGACCAGGTGCTACAAGCCAAGCATGCAGTTGTTCTGACTTCAGGGCATCACATGGGAGGCCAAGAGAGAAAGAAAGAAGGAAAGAAAAAAAAAATCTGAACAGAGAAGGTACCTCTTTAACACCATTCCTACAAAAAGAGGGGACAAGAGAAGCAAGGTAGTACTCGCTCCTTGGGAGAAGATACTCATTCTAAGTAGGTGTTCAGAAAGCCCCACAGCTATAAGAACTGAGGTACCTTTCCAGCTGAGAGCTACTGAAGTGAACCCCCTGCCCTGGGTGAGCCAGGCAAGGGTCAGTGCTGCAAGAGCAGCAGCAGGGGAAGCTTTGAGCCTACAGCAATTCACTGGTCCAGAGGACTCCCAAAGGGCAGCAACACCTCCTCCTGTTCAGTTGATAAACCAAGGATTTCTACCAGCCTGAAGCATAAACAGTCTCCTCTCCCTTTTCTACTATGGAAAACCTTCTGTTGAGGTTTTCGTGAGATTTTTAGTTTTTCCTTCTGAAGCTGCTTGCCTCACAGGGTACATAGGGAAGAAAACAGTTATCACCCTGGAGCAGTAGCTTTAATGCAAGATACAATTTACTTCGTTTTTCTTTTCTGTCCTAACTGTTGTCATCTGCAAGGGGCAGAAGAACCAGGATCTCCTTCCTACCCTGAGGAAGGCAGGCAGCTGGTTCGGGCAGTAGTTCCTGGACTGCCTGGAGATGTTGACCCTTTGCCCAGACCCCTGAGCAGTGGGAAGGCATCAGCTGGGGAGGTGCTGCCCTTTCTGCACAGCAGGAATTCATGGCAATGCTTTGAACGTGAGAAGTGCAGCAGCACTTGGTAAGAGATGCCACATTAACGATAAACCAAAGGAGTGACTTCCATGTTAAGAGCTCCACGCTTTAAGAACTTTGTACCCCTTGCAGATCTTGCATGGAATGGAGGTGAAGGAGTTAAAGCAGCCAGTACCAGATATGCAGACAGGGAGAAGGTTGGGATAGATGTAGTAGCAACAGGCAAAATCATTAGTGTTTTCATAAAATGCTTTCAAAAACTGAAGGGTAAAGCCCAGGGTTTTTTTTCTGGAGTGCTTGGGGTAGGAAGCATCACAGCTGGAGCTGGGATAGTTCAGTCTTGCAAAATTCTGTTTGTATTCTCTCAAGGCAATGAATACTTGCTGGGCAAGCCAAATGCAATTAATTCATGGTAAGAGCTGGCAAGTACAATTCTATCCCCAGATTTCCACCCTTCCCCTCCATCCTGACACACACATTCTGCCTCCAAAAAATATATGCTCATCAGGAAAGCAAGCAAGGAGGAGTTGTGTCCTGGGCTCCAGCTCTGTCTCCAACACTGAGCTCCAATATTCAGCATTCCCAGGGCCAGTCATTTATTCTCTCTGCTTTGGCTGTGGTTAGCTTCTTTCAGGGAAGGGGTTGCAATTAAATTCATAATTAATCACAATTTTAAAGCACTTCACTACTTTCAGAACAGAGATGTAACAAATGGAGAAGTGAGCAGTAAAAGGCTGTGATTAAGCACCTGAAGGTCAGGGATGTCCTCTACATGAAGGAGGGACAACTTCCTCCCCCCTACCCCCATCCCTTCTTGATAGCACAAATTAAAAAACAAAGCCAGCTGTTCAGTTGGGAGTGACTTTAGTTTAAATCTTTCTGTTTCTTGCTCAATAACCCTTTCATTATAAGCTTCCTGCTGGGAAAGTCTGTGAGCCAAGGCATGCTACTGAACACGCAGCCCTGTCTGCGGACAACCCAGTGGGCTGCATCCACAGCCCTCTTGAATCACTACAATTTCTAGATCTGATGAGGCAAATCAGAGGGTGTTGGTTTAAAAAGAAAAATTAAAACATTAAAGTACAAGCTGTTCTCTGTGAGAAACTAATCACATGCTGGAAAGTTCTCTAGCAGTTTGGAAAGGAGGCAAGAAAGAAGGAAGCAGCTCAGATTTGTGTGCAGCAGGCTGTTTCTTGCCCTGCATGGATTATATTCGTAATATAACCTTTCTAATTGAAACAGTTTGTTCACCTATGAGCTAGTTCCAAAAGCCTTTGAGGTCTGTAGGGAATTCCCAAGATCCTGGATGGGCTTTTGCTCAAGTTCTCCATTGTTTGCATAAAGAGAAAAATCTGAATATTGATGTAAGCCCAGCAATTTGGGGGCCTTGCTAGCAAACCCTGGCTCTGGACGAGGGAGGATGAAGAGAAACAAAACATGATCAGAAAACTAGCATAGTTCACTGAGAGTGTTTACAACAGCCATCTATGGCTCTGGTCTAAGCCTGGAACATTCAAGTCACTTACATTTGGTATGTACATTGCAAAATCAAAGGGCATCCCACATTGCCTCGGAAATGCCTTCTCTGAAGCACTGTCCTCAGAAGTGAGGTTATCAAAGCCACTCCTTCAGTGGCTGGGTGACATGGCTTTGTACATTTACAGAATGTAACAGTGTGACTGTATGTATGTAACCCCAGGGGAAGTTGTTATCATGGTGCAGAGCCCAAACTAACCAGCTGTGGGCTGCGATCTGATGGATATTTCATGCAGGGAAAGCCACAAAATCCAGATACCCACCTGGGCTGGCAGCATCGAGCCTTCCACCTTTCAAGTACCTCTAGCTCCATTTTTACTCCTGCTGAGCCATAACTAAAGTCAACAACCTCTTGTAAGCTTCAGATCAGTCCATGCAAGCTTTGTTTACACAGACTTGTCAGCAGTTTGAGAAACCACACTCAACTGGGCTGACTACACCCCCGTGAGAACACAGTGGTCATTCTTCTCTCTTCAAACACTTCTCAAACCCAACATGTTACTGAAACCAGAGAGCCCACATCAGTCCTCCTCCCCCAACTGATTGAGTGCACATTACATTCAACTAGATTTGCTACCTTCCTGCCCAAAGCTGACACTTTCTCTCACTAGGTTGCTCCTTTCTGGTGTATTTATTTGCCCAGTGCTGGAGTATCCCGTGTCTGCTGACAGAAGTGATTGCACAGCAGCCAGGGCTGCTCTCCCACACGCAGTGTTTAGGCTCTCTTGGGGCTTGCACAGCCCAGACCTCACAGGCAGTTGGACCCAGTTCTTTTAATCACCAATCAATCTTTTGGAGCAGTGGCTGACAAATTTGTTTTAACAGAAGTGTTTGAACAAAGAAATCCTACTGCTCTTCTACTGCAAGAGTGAAGGAGGAACTCCCCACCTTTTGTTTCTGCAATGGAACCTGGACACCAGGCCTGTTTTGAATGGTAGAAAACAAATGTTGTGACTACAGAATTCAGCATGGAAGTGGAAGAGGACACTGCCTTCTACCTCAGAGTGAGGTTTCTCTGAGCAGCTACAAAACCACACTGGGGAAGGTAAAGTCAATGCCAAGTCCTAATGACTTTCAGTAGCACTGAGGTACACTCAGAATTCCCCTCCTACAGCAATGGTCTCTCGTGGGAGTATCACACCCCTTCATCTAAGGCTCTCTAAGCTGAGCCTGAGCAAAAACACCATTCCCAGGATTTCAGCCAGTAAGTTCTTTACTTTGCCAACAGCCTAAGCTAGAATATACCTTCTAAGACAAATCAAATCTATACAAGTTGTAGAGCAATAGAACAGTTTGCTTAATCTTACGTCTCGAAGGCGGAACATTGATTAAACAAGCTCGTAATGTGCTAATTCAGGGGAATATCTCTTTTCCTAGAGGCTAGCGTTACAAACTAGTGACACTAAATACCACCAGAAAAACAACCCACTCAGCTCTAGAGTTCAGCAGCGTTCATGACGACATTCCTGTCCCGAGACTGCCACCAAGATGTTCTCATACAACCCAGTCATATGGAAGTCATAGCTCTCAGAGCAGCTGGGTTTTCTGGAAGTGACTTCATATTTTTTGGATGTTGTCTGCCACATGGAATCTAACATCTTCAACAGCAAATAAAGCTCTTCCTTTCATCCCATGCCACGTTTCCTCCGTGTAATAAAGGTGGTAGATTACCGTTAACTCTACAGTGACTTCTTTTTGCTGCCTTCCAATAAAACACAGGGACTGCATCTCTCTAAATGCCTTTGCAAGCTTCTGGTATTTCTAACATAAATTGAACTGAGATTTTACACAAGACTACAAGGATTCTTCTTCCTACTTGCTCCACATCTGTGCTGATGTAGATCTGACTCACTCCAGAAGAGTCACTCTTGAAACTGAGCTTCTTTCCCAGAACTACATGTTTCTTACTGACAGTTCCACTACATGTCTGTCTGGCAGAGCATGGATTGTTGGCTACCATCTTCGGGAGCAGTCCAGACTGTATGGGACACACCAAAACACACCCCTGGACCCTACCTTGGAGGTCATGTGAACCAGCAGCTCAGAGAGCTCAGGGTTTGCCAACAGCCAACACTTCCTCAGCCTCCTGTTTTTAAAGTGATGGTTGACAACTCTTGCAAGGGGTAAAATGAAAGAGGACATGTCACACTGCAGTGACAAGGGCTGGGGTTCACCTGGGCAGCTGGAAGGAACTCTGCTTTTCATTAGCACCTCACTTTCCCCAGCTGTTCCCCACGGGTGTAGTCCATGCAGAGGAAGCAACAGTGCTTCCCACACAGTCAGGCAGAGGAGCCGAGGTCCAAGGCCAGCCCGTTGAGTCACAGCACAGTTCCCACCAACGTCAGCCAAGACAAGAGCTAACTCTCCAGTCATCCCTCCTGCCTTGCTTTGCACAAGAACCAAGTCCTTCCGTGGCCTTCCCTTCTTCAATAATCAGTACCCAAGCCTCACTACAAACAACACAGACAGAGCTGTTTCCATTTGCTGTAAGAGCACATACTGCTGTAGTATCTGCTTTTCTATCTCACCACTCAGCTGCTCACCCCTGGAAAGCAGCTGGATCTCCACAAGCACCAAATGGACGTGGACCAAATGTAGCTAATGAAGCACAGTGAATGATGCTCCAAGACTCTGCAGCCAGGGCCTCCCCCAGATTGTTTGATTGGAGAAGTTTTGCAATTAAGTGTGTTTCCTTTCCAGCTTCCTGCTCAAGACCAATATAAATCCAGTCTTATTAGCCAAGTTATGAACTTCTGCATATAACGGTGCTAAGATGCAAAAGTGATTCTATGTATACATTTAAGAAAAAAAAAAAAGTAATATGTTAAACATATTTTCTATTTATCTTAAAATTAAAGACAGCAAGAGGATAAGCTTCTCAGCAAAAGATAACAACTCAGCAAGGTAACCAGAAGTATCTAACAGAGCCTAGGTGATGAGTCTCACATACATTTTCTTCACAAAATTGCTTAAAGGTTGAGTGCCTGACCTCAGAAGCTTTGGTGGGACCTCCCATTGCCACACCAGGTAACAACCTGATTTTGCAACAGTGCTGGCCCACAGACCTAACCCTGCAGAGCTGTTGGAAGAGCTGCCCAGATTGGTTTGTTTTCCTGGGTAAGACCTGTCTGGATTTGAAAATTTGCATATGTATATAAATATATATGCAAGCTGCTGCTAGCCAGGAGGGAAGTAAACAAGGAAGTAGTCAGGAATTGGGACTAGCAGAGTGTCTTTTGGTTATTTAAGGTATTGGCTGAGCCAATGGGCATGCTTTTCCTGTTTTAAATAGACACAATACGATAGAGGTCAGCAGGGGAATTGGTTACATTGCTCTTTCCCACGTATAGGTAAGCTGCTGTGGAGGATGTAACCCTGCCAGAACACTTTAAAGATATAGAATAACTCAGATTTTAGAAGTATCACGCTGGCTACATCAGCTTAGAGCACAGTGGGTTATAGGTACCAATTCCCTGTGAAAGCCAGAAGAAATGAGGCATTCTGATACTCAAACAGCAAAACTAAACCCTGCTCTGCAACTAAGGGATCCCACAGGAACACAGCATCAAAGCTAACTGCTCTCTGTGCTTACCTTTGTAAAATAAAACATCACATTGCGGGGCAAATATATATTCTCATTAGCTTTTTTATGCTTCACCAGATAATTGAACTAGAAATCAATCTCAAAGCGCACCAAGACGCTCAATAAATACCACCAAAAATGATAATTGCTTAGGCCAGGCAACAAGATACTCAGTGGCATTCCTCCAGATCTATTAACATGCAAACTTGATACAGACACCACACCACGCATAGGATCCACCTTTCTTTTAGTGGCTTACCCTCTTAATTTGTAATTAAACCCATATTTTTTTCAGTATAATAAACAATTATAGAAGCAGCTCTTTCAGACAAGAAGAAGTAAAAAGATATCACAATCTTACAAACCTGTATATCCTGCTGAGATCAGGAAGAGCCTTCAGTTTGCTGGGAGGTCAGGCTGACTTGCAGCTACATTTATAATGCATTCAGGTTCAACAGAAACCAATTAAGATCACTGGCAGCTGTAAATAATTCAGTTAATCCATTGTTAGTTTTAAAGTGCAAAGAAAGTGATGCTCCTGATTATAAAAGTACTTTTAAAGATTATCTCACTTCTTGAAGGGAGAATATTAAAGGTTGGGGTATATATATATACACACACATTTACACAAACACGTATACACATATATATAAAAGCTCAGGAGAATTTGTTTCATGGAGAAATGCAGAAGGACCTTTACAATGGGCACAATGAGCATTCTGGGTGTTGCTTCCTTAGTCTTAAACCTGAAATCTAAGACTGACCATGCAGCAGCCTGGCTGAGGTCTCGAGCATGTTGTCTCTTGTATCCAGGGTCTGTTTTACAGTTTCCTTATTGCCTCCAGAATTATTACTCTGGAGAACATGCTGTTAACTCAGCAAAAGCCAGAACCCTGCTGTCAAGAGCTCAGGGAAAAGCTATTACAGAAGCCAGAGTGTAAGGTGTGATGTTATTGGAATGTTCCTGAACAGGGAACTCAGAGCAATCAATTTATTCCACTTTTGTTTTGGAAAGAGAGTAATGAAATGTTACTCTTAGGATCCAAAAGGAACAAGGGATCCATTCTCTCCCTTTATTGTAAAAAAGACATCTCTTGCAAAATCTGTTTTAATGGCTTATTTCTGCTCCAGAGATTTCAAAATGTATATGGCTTTCCTCCAAACCTTCCTTGAAAGACATGAAATAAGACTGTGCTTTGTTTTAACTTAGGAAAAATATCCTAATTGTATAAAAATTATTTCCCTGGCCTGTAGGAAAACCACATCATGGTGACCATGAGTTGTGAAACCTTCAGTGTATACGAACCATGATGTGTGGTTTGCAAGACACTTCATCTCACCTTCCTGCTTGCCCAGCTGAGCTATCCCTGAAGGGCAGAGGTACAAGGAGTCAAACAGTGTTTGGTCCAGGAGTTATGTGCATTGGCTTAGGCTGGTTCAGCAGAGCATTAGCACCCTGGTTTAACCTTAAGCATCTCTGTATTCTTTGCTGAGTTTGCAATAATAGCAGAAAGTCATCCCAAAGTGCAGCCCTCACAGTGACTTTTATCTGAACAAATGCATTCAGTGGCTTCCAAATAAAATACGTAGACCAGGGAATAAGGGGATTTGATGCTGAGCTTAATTGCTATTCTTTGGATGCATTCAAATATCCCTAGTTTTTGGAAAGCCTTTCTCAGCTCATTGTGGTACTACCAAGAACCTCTGGCATCTGAACAAACAAATGAGTGTTGAAGAGGAGTGAGCTGCCTTTGTGATATGGCAATTTAAAGAATAATGGGCTCCTAGTGACAGAGTGCCCATGTAGGGCTATTATGTTAGCAGTTATTGCAGAGGAAGTTTGTTTAGGATTTAGGCCCAGGGTTCCCTAAGCAAGGCTTGTAAACAGTGTGGAAGTTGACTTTCCTGGTGGTGATAGAAAGATTGACAGCCAACAGCAACCTTTTGTGTGGCACTGACAACCATCATCATTTTGCATTTTCATTACAATGTGATGAGGTTGCAATTAAACTGTGGCTCTGCTGGATTTTTGGATTGTTTAAATGATGGCCCCAAAGCAAATTACTTGCAGTATGAGGAAAAAGCCCTGAAACTTGAATTCCCTGCCTTTGGTTTAATGCATTCTGCTGCTGTTTCATGCTTATGAACCTTCTTTCTTTATTTACTTTGGATAAAACCCAGCAAAAGTGTGGAAAGATCCACTAATGGTTTCTGGAGCTGGATCCAGGTGACTCTGTTACTAAAATGTTCCTCAAATTTGGTTAAACATGGTTTTCTATTTTGATTTAGAGAATGGTATAAATTTCTTTCCTCATTTCTATAAAGCTGTCATGAAGATGAAACTCCTTTTATAATGAAAAAGTAGTTGGCAACAGATAGACAACTGGGGGTACAATCCTGGTTTTATGGAAATCTGAAAGTTGTGAGTGAGACAAAGCTGTAATCTGGTGGATTCAGAACAAAGGAAGTTCTGTAGTTTCTTTAGATTGTGTATTTTTACAAGTGTGTTGCTTAGGGCACATTTCTGAACTTGGAGAATTCATATTTTCAGATCATCTACTGCATTGAAGAACAGAGTAAGGCATAACAGGATGATTGTTTATATGCACAAGGACAATATGTTGTTTAATTGAACAGATGTTAAAAACAAACAAACAAGAAAATATCTGAAAAAATAACTTTGAGAAAATAAAATCAGAATTAATTGCATCAATTAGGAACATGTGTCTAATGGGATGTGTAGCTAATGAGCCCATCTTGGAAATTTTTAAATATATCCAGAAACTTGAGCCACAAGCTTGTATTTGGCAAACTATCAAAATGTTCCAACACCATATGATAAGAGCAAGTTATATAAACACAGCCCATGCATGAGAAAGTTGTCTATTTATGCTCCATATAGCAAATAGAATGATGGAAACATGCCAGTATTTTAAAAGATTCTATTAAAAAGTCTTTTCTTTCCATTCTCCGCAAAAAAGAGTAAATTTAGAGAAGATGGAGAGAGGAGCTGAGTTTTCTTGGATCCACTGTCAAGGTCTCTATTTAAGAAACAACACAGCTTTTTATTTTCTCCCCTTCTAGCACCTAGGTGTGCTCGTTGATCACACAGAATGAGGCCACTTTATGGATATACATGTCCATTTACAAACAGAAATCCTCTAAAATGGGCTCATTTTTAAGAAGATATTCTTCCCCATGAGGAGCCTGGAGTGTTCCTCTGCATTTCAAGGCCATTCATTAGCAGCTGCCAGCTATGCTACAGGCCCCTCTCTAATCAGTCATCCCATCATCACTTTAGGACACTTGCAATGCTTGACAGGACTTTAATATAAAACTTCCCAAGGCAGTTGTCAGACGGCCATGAGTTCTGGCCATGATATAATTCACATGTTCAGGAATGAAATTTCACGCTGTGTGTGTTGCTCCACTGCAAGCTTTTAGTTCTGACTTCACGGTGCTTAATCTCTTCCATGCCAAAAATTGCTTCAATAGCATCTTCTGTGTTCAGCTGAAGTGCTGCACTAGCCCAAGGCAAAACTTTGTTTCAAGGAGGATTTAAATTTTGCTGGAAAAAAAAAATCTATTCAGGCCATTTAATACAATTAAAGTGTTGCTCCTTCTGCCTGTGGTGTGCAGGGGATGCAGGAGGGCTCTGCTCACCTCCCCATCAACGACCACCACATAGCATCTCTCTCTGCTGGGAGTGAGGATTTCTTCTCCTCTCTTGCCCATAATACTTGTACTCCAGGGACTTCTGAGCAATTGGCCTCCTGAACACCTTGCTGGTCCTCTGGAGTTGCACGGGCATTGGACCACTGGAGACAGCTGCTCCCTGCTGTGCTGTGCCCTATGCACCTACACAGGCAGAGACAGCTCTGCTCTAGAGAACTTGCAGTCTCACCAGTAAGGCAGATCAAAAAGCCCTATCTGTGATGTGTTCCATACACACTACAATGACTGGAAGGGCCTCACTCCAGGGCAGATCTAGAAATGAAGTATAAATCCCCAAGGACCATCATATTCACAGGATGACCCTCCTGATACCACTTTTAAACTGGGAAGAAATTGAAGAGTGACTTTGCAGGGTGTCCTTCACATGGCTCCTTCTCAGACTTGTCCCTGTGATTAAATGATCCCTCTGCAGAGCTAGCCCATCCCAAAGCAGCTAAAAGGAGTGGCTGAATGAGATGGAAACAGCCTTCATCCCCACAGATGGTGTGTCAACATTGGGAGCTAACAGTGCCCGACTCTGAACCCCAGCCCCCTAATCCTGGTAAAACATGGCCATTTCTGCACAGCTATTTGGAGATCAGGCTGTGGCTACTACTTCTCTCCCAAGCATTTCTCTGTCTCATTCACTTCAAACCATTCTTCAGCCCAACTTGATTTCTGCTGTCCTGTGTTCAGACCACAGCTTCCTGTAACAGCGGCTGGCTTCCTAAAGACCTGGTGTTCAGAGCATGATGCTAGGGAGATCTGAGGAGATTTTTCTTCTTTCAGACGACAGATCTGTGCAAATGAGAACTCTGAAGGACTCTGCAGAGCTGATGCCAGTCGCATTTGCAGAGTTCCAGAGTTTAACAAAGACTTCACTCTGGGGACAAGGGCATTGTCCAGCAAAGGAGGCGACAGCGACGTCAAATCTATATGCCAGATGTCGTTGTCGTAACTTGCACTGAGATTCCTTTCTCTTTGTGCACTTGGCCTGGCTGCCTGCAACGTGCATTTCCCAGCTGGAAAGAGCTCACACACTTCTAACACTGGGATAAAGAAAATTGCCCAAAGGGAAAAAGTACAAAAGGTTTGCTTCTGCTACAGGAAACTGGAACTGCCAACAGTCTGCTCTGCTGAACTGAGTACGTCGGCAGAATTCGGGGTTAGCAAGGTAGCAGCAGTGTGTGCATGGACAGAAATGGAGAGAAAGAGCTTCCCAAGCCAAGTTATTTTCTCTCAAAACAACATAAAATAGAGAAATAAAAATTCAGGATCAGAACTCTTTGCCATCTGGAATGTCCATCCATGCAAAATTCCAGGATTGTTCTCATTTTGTTGCCTTCCCAAATTGGGATGCAAATGTCAGTCTCAGGAGTTTATCTATGCATGGATTTAGGTCTAGAGCTCTTGTACACGTGTGTAATGTTTCATTTCAGCAAGACAAAAATGTTTTGTGTCATCTTTCTAAAAACTATATGGTTGAAAATACAATGACATTTTCCTGTAGCAAATCCATAAGCAACGAAACTGTTACATTTCTGTTAAACGTGTTGATTAGATCATCATTTTCCAGTGGGAGATGATTCACTTGGGGGTTTCTGATCATCTGTAACTCTACCATGTGGAAATCTTTCCCCCTAGGAAATTAAAGAGTATCAGACCCATGAAAACATGGGAGCACGGTGACACTGTAGGGATGCCTCTCGGTGGTGGGAGCACCACAGGGCTGAAGTCATCCTTCCTCATTCTTCTCCTTAATTTGAAACCCTTCACACCTCTTCATGCAGAGCGTTATATATGGATGAGTATATAAGCGAAACAATTAGTGTGCAAACAATAAGAAACCAGATAAAACTCCAGTAGATGGCGCTCAAAAATATCATAAATTGGTGTCCCAGGAGCTTGGTGCTGTGCAAAGGCTGCGAGGCAGCTCTGGCAGTGCTGGGGGGGTGCTGGTCTGGCACAGTGATGTCACCGAGACTCTGGGAGACTGGAGATGGTCAGAACTGCAGGACCTGTATGCAAGTGTTGGCTCAGCAGTGGCAGGTAGCTGTTCTCACCTTGCAATGGGAAATGGGGCCATGCATGTCCCAGTTCCCCCTTAGCACCCTGCTCTGCCACGCACAGCCGTTGGTGTTGCTTACTGGTCACTCTCCCAGTGTGAAGCTAACAGGAAGAGTATGTAAAGTAACTGGATTAAGTCATCCAAGTCCCATAAAAACACAGCAAAGTTGTGGAAAAGGGCTGGGATCCAGGGTGGTTGTAGAACACGACCGGCTGGGTAGGGGAATGTGTCTCCTGTGCTGTTGTGTTGTTTAGTAATGGCCAGTTCTGGTGCCAGTTTTAAATGGTGAAGCTCTGACTGGAAAGAGCTTGTTGTATTACTAAGGCGGTGGAGTAGTAATTCTTCAACAGAAGTACAAATGGTTTTACCACCACCAGGGGAATGGGTTTTATTGACCATTTCTGAGGAAAGACTGGAGTGAAAGTTGATACCATCTGATTAGGTCCCCAGTTGGTGGCCCATGGGAAATGATCTCACCAGCATTTAGTTCCCTTGAAGTCCCACAAAGCCAGAAGCGCATTAGCAACAACACGCTGTGATTCATCAGATGCTCCAGGGTGTCCAGTAACACTGTGTGGAGCCCTGATCTCCTGACTGTCATCTGCTTCATGCAAAGCAAAACAAAGCCCTTTATCTAGCCAGGGAACAGATACATCATGAGCAGCAATGGTGAAAGCCTTTCCAAGCTGGTTGCCAAGGTGCTCCAGTCCTTCTCTGGAGTACCTACCTCTGCTTAGACATTAGTATGAGTAAAACACATGTTCAGATGGATTCTTCCTGATTTTTTTTGTCCTCTCCTGAGCTCCAGGCTTGATGCTTTCACTCCTGGTCACTTTACAGTCCAACTGCACTTTTTGGTGTCTGAAGAGAAGTCCCTCTAGTCCTGCCTGGCATGATCAAGCAGCCTGGGCTACAGTGAGGAAGAGGTGGCTGCTCAGAAAAGCCATCTTGATGTCAGCACACAGTGGGGTAGAACTTGAGCAAGTCAATGAATGTGACATGAATGTTGTGCCCAACACTGATGGTTTACACCTTTCACAATACTTGGAGCTGGTGGCAATTGAGACTATGATGTCCCAGCTATGTCATGTCCCAGCTACTGTGGTGGAGGAACTAAAAGATTTCGCCAAGGGAAGAAAAGCTCATTTTCTAGGTTGTTGGCTTGCTTGTTTTTAAATTTAAAAGGCAAACAGAGGTGTTTGTCCTATTACACTTAATCACTTATTCGCAAGAGCTGAAACGTTAGCAATAACTTGACCATCATTCTGACCTTTGCACACAAATGACATTATTCACTTCAGCAGTTCTGTCTTTGAGCAAAAAGGGTAAGGGGTGACAGGGTGGTTTGCTTCAAGCCTGGATGTCATTAAACTTAAGCTGTACCAGTTCTGTTCCAAATGAGGCAACAATTGATCCAGTCATTGGACTTTCTTATGAAAACTATTTCTCGGGAAATGGCTGAGAGATCTGGATGTTTCTTTACAAATTTATTTTACAAGCCAGAGTGATGGCTGAAAAGCCCTTTGTCTGTGTGATAGCAGAGGTCATTCTTTGAAGCACCATCAGTTGGTAGGCAAAGAATGAAATTTTTTTTGTCTCTATCTAGCTCAACACAAAACAGAAGTGACAACATACATAACATACCCCATCAATTCCAGGGGACCGAGCCTGTTCACAGGGACCGTGTCCCTGACCCCAGCACTTGTAACTGAGGAGCTCTTGGGTTACGTGGTGTGAAGCACAGTGAGATTTCAGCTCTTCCATTGCATGGAGGATGAGGAAAAATGATCATGGCTTGAATGAGAGGAGCAGACATCTCATCACCAGAAGCCAGAGCTAGCTTGTGGGATCAAACATTTCTTAATCACCAGACTGCAAAGGGAGTGAGGAGGTGGTGAGCACTGGCTTGCAGACAAACTTTCATTTCAGCTGCAGCTCCAACATGCCCGGCCCTTCCAGCAATTATTCTGGCTCTTGGCCATCAGTCCTGGGAAGAAGCTTCCTTTGGGGGAGTGCATTTTTATGCCGCACGCATTAGAAGTGTATAGATCTCAGGCTATTTGCCCCTACGTGCAGTCAAAAAAGCATATGTGTGTGTGTTTATATGATCTTCTCTCTTTCCTTTTTTTTTTTTACCAATACAGAACAGATATTTAAAAATGGACCAGTGACTTTGGGTTTAAAAATGAGACATCCTTCAGGAGAGCACAGCTATCTCCTACAGCTTTAAGATGAGGAGCAAGAGGAATAATATTCCAGATTAATACTCTGAGTACCTCCAAGAAGAATTGCCATATGAGAAGCTAAACAGATTTTGTCACCTGTGGTCTGGCAGAGGGGAAAGTGGGAATAAGACTTCCTGTCCTCCTGTCTGCACCCTGCCCGATGTCTGTGAAGGATTTGGGGATGCCAACTACCCAGATAGACAAGGGGATGCTGGGGTAGTTTTGGAGAATGCACACTTCGGTCATAAACTGAATCCAAGTCTCATTAAAGGGATGATTTGGGCTCCCCTAACTCACCATTTAATCCCCCAAGAGTTTGTCCTGCTAATACCGAATGGAAGCATCCTTCTCAGGGACAAGGTTGCAGCACCAGGGGAAAGCTAGCTGCAAACCATTTCAAGCTTATGCTCCCTCCCCAGCACATTTCCCTCAAGAAGTGGTGAAAGTTGTTCAAGGAAGCTTTTGTGCTCTTTTGGGGAATCTCAGCTAGTTCACACAAGGCATACTTTGTACTTCTCTCCCTTTGTGAAGCAGCCATTGTACTACACTCAGCACAGGCAGAGCACGGGCAAAGAACAAAGAGCAGCAGGCAGCGAGAATGTGACACCATCTCTTCCCATGCAGCTCTGGTGCTGCTGGGCTGGCTGGATGTTATTTTAGTGGCTCGCATCCCACCCCTGCCTTTCTGTGGGCCCAGGAGCCGCGCTGCTCTGACGCCTTGTGAGCCCGAAGCTTATTCATGTTCAGGAATGGGAGGGTCAGGGCCATCGACACACACCAGCATCCTGCTGCCTATTATTTCCTGCCCGTGCTGGCGTCGCACCAAGCCCTAACATGACAGGTGGATGGAGTTCACAAGGAAATAATGTCATGGGCCAGTTTTCCAGGAAAGCTGTTAACTCTATTCACAAACTCGGCCCTTCAGATTGAAAGGGAACGTGGCTGAGCAGAGGTGGTGAAGGGCTGCTCTGGTGTTATTTACTTTTTTTTTTTGTTAATAGATTATTCAGTGACATCTCTTGCTGCAGTACAGAAATCTTCACCTCTATATAGCACATACCTCTTCAAGAGCAGACCAAATGACTTATAACTTACAAAGCCACAGGGGCACTGCCTCTGCAAATCCCAAATGGCTATTTGATTTCAGTCGGGTTGCAAAAGATGGTAAGAAATTAAACTTCTGCCTTTTGCTGAACTACCTGGGTCCTGGGAAACAGAAAAGGAGAAGAAATGTGAGGTGAGATCTAAGCCTGATGTTAACCTGGAGAGTTCAGGCATTTTGCGAGAATGAAACTGAGGATGCAGCCAAGGATGTAACAGAAACAAGACTTACATATTTTTAAAAGTCTCTGTCTTTCAACAAGGCACTTGTGCAAAGCTCTACTATCCCTCCATGACTTTATGCAGTGTCCAACATTTGCTGGTGTGTGTTCTCCTCTTTTTTTCCTCTTTTCCTCTCTGTTTTTAAAGTTTTCTACTTTTTTTTTCTCTTAGTCTAGAAAGCACAGAAGAGTTAAGAAGTGAAAACAAACAATCCAAAAGAAAGCGTTTTCAAAAATGCCATATTTGCCACAAATACAAATTTTTGGATGCATGAGTTAGGACAATAGGATTCCAACTGGCTGCTCACAAGAGGAAGGATTAGATTCTCTGTCATGTTAGTAGTGACATCAACAACCTGAATAAAAGCCAAAAATTCAAGTTGATTCTGCAGTTTAAGACCATTGTTCTCCCATATGGTTTAGCCTGTAAGATTTAGTCTACACATTAAGTTTTGCCAGAATTTATATAATTTTTCACATCATACAGTGCAATTCTTGATATGTTAATGTACTTTTATGTATAAAAGTCCTTTGTAATTGACAGAGGTTTATACTGATACAGCTAAAATGTCCTAAGGCATCAGAGGTATTGGGAATACATATGCAAAATGAGGGCTGCCAATGTTGCCCTGCTCTTCTTATTTTGGAGCCCACTGCAAAAACAAATTAGGTGAAACCTGCTAATAATGTGCAACAACTTCAATCGCAGATATTAAAGGAGCAGTAGCCCTGGACTTTGACTCTGAATAAGCAAAGCTGAGGCAAGAATATGGGATATTCCAGAGGGCTTGTTCCCAGCCTGACCCTTGTGGACGCTGATGAGACTCTCAGGCCTTTCTTCATTCTATACTCTGACCTTGGCCCTTTTCTGTAGAGCTGCAGTAAGATTGTACATTCACTGCTTGGAAACAGGAGCTCTCCCAACTGTCCAGGGCAGAGAAACTTAGTTCTTGACACAAGTCCACATAACTAACCTTTCTCTCTCTTTTTCTCTTTTTTTTTTTAATTAAATCTGGCAAATGAAGGTATTAGAACCACAGTCACGTACAAAATGACATGTGAAGTGACTGGGGAATCGTAAATTGGGCGTTTTGACTCGACCGAATACTGAGCATTGTCATCCCAAACTGATTATTATTTTAAAATACTGTCCCAGGCTATAACTGGCTTTGTGTACAATAGCAATACAGGGTGTAGTTACAGACACAATTTCCTGTGCTTAGGTTTTGAAATGATTATTTAAGATCCCTGTAACTTGTGCCCAGTGCACCAGCGCAATTCCCCTATTAGATAATTTTCTATCCTTGTGAGGGCAATTTTGCTTGTGCAAAGCTGCCAGAGCTTTCAGGAAGGGAGAGACAAGCAATTGCGACAATAAAATTTGCATCAGCTCCCACCCAACCTCTCCCAGAACCAAAATACCATTTGTCACATTCAAAGCCTTTTCACACCAGAAAAGGGAAGGTGTTTCTGAACTGGAAAGTCATTGTGATCTCCACAGGGCTGCATCCTCCAGGCTGACTTCTGCCTCTCAGGTTCCCATGAGAAACACCAAACAGCAATCGTGGAGCTCCAAATGGCTTTGTGACAAAGGCCTGGTGTGTGCATGACCCAGCATCCAGGCATGAAACTCCAAATCAATCCAGATTAGGTCATTGGGTTCAAAAGCTGAAGCAGAAAATTTGCTGTTTGTAGCTGACCAGTTTGAGGGGAATGACCCTTGTAAAAGCATTGTGAGTATGTCCCTGTAAAAAACATTTCAGATCTAACAATATCACCAGTCTCTGGGAAAATTGAAAGTGCTAAGCCTGTCACACTGTACTCATGTAGCATGTCTCCCAGGATGATTGGGTTTTAAGGGCTAAAAAGAATGTATTGTTCCTGTGTTGGAGCCTGGACAAGGGGTGAGGTGAGAGAGAAGATATAATGACAATGTCTGCAATATGTAGACTTGCAGGAAGAAGAAATGTGGTCTGTGAAACTTGTGTTGGATGTCACCATTCGTTGCTCAGAAAAGATGCTAATGCTACTTCAGATCATCCCAAAAATCAACGCACACAAATCATGGTGGAGAAGTCTCTGCCCACATGGCAATTTAGTGATGAAACATGTGAAACCATCTTCAACAACATGAGGTGTCTGACTGAACTGTTCACAACCTCTGCCTTGCTCCTGCAGGACACCAGGAGCAGGTGCTGGAATTCTTCCCCATAAAGTTACTATTTTGCTTCTCTGAATAAATGCCAAACAAGAGTGAATTCCTGCACTTGCTTTCACTCACTGCTTGATATGAAGATGCTTGTGCATGTACCTTGTCTCATTAGGATACAGACAATGCCACTGAGCTCAGCAGTGTGTGCTATGGCAGCCCCATAGTACCTGGAGGCCTCTCAACCTGTCCCTTAGCTGATATGATGGGACACTGTTGTATCTGAAGCTTTGCTGTGCTGGGGGATCATGCCTGGGATCACTGCAATGCTGCCTGTCCCTGTGTAAGTGCTGCTTAATGCCCAAATGCCTCACAATTAGCAAGGGTGGTGCAGGCACTCTGCTGTGTCCTTGTATGCGCAGTGCAAATAGAAAAGAGAGCAGAGATAAGGGAAAGGAAATATCCTCTAGTAGTAGCAGAGTGACTCTTACTTGCTCTTATTTACCCTGCCTGAAAAAACTGCTCCCCAAACTCCATTGCCTCCATTCCACTGAGTTTGACCTTTTCTTTTGACTTGGGGCAGAGCCTCACCTTGCACCTCCACTTTCCTTCCACACGCTCGTCTGTACCACAGCAAAGGTGAAGGGAGGACCCCTGTACAGGAAAGGCTTCTGAAGAGGGCACCAGGCTGCTTCTGCTCTGGGCTCAGCCTGGGAATCATGGGCCTGAGCTGCCACAAGTGTGTGGTGGAAACCACTGCACCTCTACAGCCCCTGCAATTCTCTCCTCGGCAGCCCACAAAATTCCACTGAGGAAAAAAGAAATAGGGAGGGGGAAGAAGGAGTCAGAAAAACCATTGTGTTCCCAGGGGGAAAAAAAATAAGCAGCCCTATTTAGCTTATCCAGCTTTGCTAATGTCAATCACATTTCTCATTTTAAACAGGAAAGACACCACTTTAGTCCACCTGTTCCATTATTTATCATGCTATGCATTTCCCATGAATTGTCACTCATGCAAAACCTGTACATCGTAAGGGGACACCCTAATATTTTTAATGACCTTAAGCAAAGTGATTGACATTAGACACCGGTGTCAGATGTTCTGGTGACGCAACATGTTCTCGGAGCAGCAGGAAAGCTTCCTGCCCTGATTAACTTGGGGCTGTGGAAGTGCTAAAATGTGTTGTCAGCTTTCCTCTGATGCAAGTGATTTTATTATAGCGTCTGGTAACCACGGAGTGTGGCAACGCAAATAGTGGCTCCAAACATGCCCTCCCATACATACAGCTCGCTCTATTTAAAACACAAAGTGCACTTTGCAAATCCGGGGATAAGATATGGATGTAACAAGCTTAAACCACGCAGGGCAGAGGAAAAGGCGGCACCCAAGGCAGCATGCCTGGCTGCTTTCGGCAGGAGGAGTGCACGGCTCCAGGGTGACCTGCAGAAGGTTGTGTAACCCTGCAGCACCTGGCTGGCAGGTGTGCTCTGCAGCGGCATCGCCACAGGCTCTGGAGGGCACAGGCCTTTCCTGCTCTAGCTGTGGAAGCAAAAATCACATCCAGCCTTTGGAGTCTGGAGAAAGTAAGGGGAAAAAAAAAGAGAGAGAGATAAAAAAAAGAATGGGGACTCCACACAGCCCCTGTGCCTTCTGACACCTGCATACACACTGGGGTGGATGTCTGTGACTTGGCTCAGCGCTGTTTGTCCTTCAACACAGAGACAAAGAAATAATGTTCTTGTTGGCTTCAGTTTGGGAGCAGCCCATCAATTACTCATTATCTGAGGAAAGTTGGAAGACCTCGAGAACACAGGAGAATCAAACATCTCAGACATGCACGGGGGCCACCTGGTACCTGCTTTTCATAAAGATTCATAATCCCAAAGCTCGTCCAGCAAACACTCACTACACAGATCACTCTGCTCCCACAATTGATTATTAATAGCTGTGTCTAAAACTGACTATGCTAATAAGTGTCTGCAGAACTGACCGTTGTGGTTTCCCAGTAACTGAGTTGCTAACCAAGCAGCAGGAGGGATGGGCTATCTCACCAAAATCCATGGTCTAGAGAGATGTTTGGAAGAGATCAGCAGTACATACGTTCAGTTACTGCCACAGATGCTGTTCTACAAAAACAGAATCATAAAGCAGTCAAAGGTGAAGATACAAGCTATCTTGATAGCAATAAAAAAAGATCTGCTAAAGGTCTAGCAGCACTGAGTATTATTTTAATGAAATTTACTTTTTAATTTTATAGCAAAATAATCAAAAGTGCTAAATCTGACCACTTTAATTTACAAAAAAAAAAAGTCTTGTGTTTTAAGCTATTATCATACCTCGTTATTTAGGTTAGACAATATAATTACACATTTCTACCTATTTCTATTCAATAGTAAAACAAAATTAATATTAGTTGGTTTAAAAAAGGGGGAAAGTACCACAGATATTGGGAGGGGAAGGTTACATAAAATATAAGATTCAGCTTATAGAGCAATCTGCAGTGAGTGTGTTTGGTTGTTATTGCTTTCTTTTTTAGCTACAATTTAAGTCACAGACAATCTGGCCGTAAGCTTGTAGTCACTTCAAATGCTATGACTTCTCCCTTGGTCAAATGTCACAGTGTGTATTTTAAGGCGATCTCTGGCATTTCAAGTCAGTTCAAATTATTTTCTTAGTTCTCACAAGTTCCCTTCCCAACATGATCAGCATGTTGGAGAATGAAGCTATGATGACTGCAGTTAAGACGACACTGGTTGGTGTGAAGGAAAAGTGGGTTTTCCTCCGTCTTGGAAAGAATCGCTACCAAGTCTGCAGTAAGAAAAATATTAAGAGCACTTGCAGAGTTTTTAAGAGTATTTCTTAATTCGTTCCATTTTCATCTCAGTTCATTTCCAAAGTTAAATTAAAACCTGCAATCTCTCCTATTGATAAATAGCCAAGTTGACTTACAAAGGTCCTGTCTTCTCTCCAGCCTTCTCTCGGTTGTCTTTACCCAAACAAGGTTCGCTGATTTGCCACAAGTGCTGTCTGGCTCTCCCGCCTCTTTGCTTTCTTGTTTTGCTGCCTGATTTTCCAGCACACTGCACTAGAAGCCAGCAAAAGAAGTCCTGATGACAAGAGGACTAATCCAAACACCGAGATGATTGATCCATGGGAATTGAAGCTGTAAGCCACAGCAGTGACCACAATGCCGGCTATGAGGATGACCACGCCGAAGGGGATGGTACAGCGGTAGCAAGAGAGCTCTGCTCCCCCCGTTGCTGCAGTCAGCTGGCACTCACTGACCAGGGGGATGGTGGTTATCACACAGTCATTGTTGTTACTCTTCTCTGTGGTTACAGAATCAGGATGCTTTGGAGTGGCCGGGATCTCTTTAATAGGTTCGTTTGTCATCTTGATCGTGTTGACTTGGTCGGTTCCCAGGCTAGAGCAGGCTCTGCTGAGCACGTGCTGCGCTGCGGAGAGAAGAGAGGGAGTTCAACTCAGAAGCTCTGCTGTTAAGTGACAAACGGGTGACACTGAAGTATCTCACTTGGGATGGCAAACAAGCAGACAGACACTCTGACCCCGCAAGGGTTTATGCACAAGATTAATTTTAACACCAGTGATTGTGGATGATCTGAACCAATTCTGATGGTAGTCACCAGCATGTGCCCAAGTGTAGAAAGAACAGAGTCACAGACCAAGACAGACACCAACCTTTAGGTGTCAAGGGCCAAATCCCACTTTAAGTTACAGTATTTGGGGATGTAACTTAGATTTCAATAGCATTATATTTTCTGACAAGGAAGTGAAGTTTACAGGCTGTTTTGGTTAAAAATGCTGCTCTTGCTCACACGCTTTTTGACACCGTTTCTTTATACACACACTACACAGATTTGCTCCAATGCATGTCACAGTAACATGGGCAAGAACTGACCCAACAAAAAACAAGACTGAACAGTGAGTCCTTTCTCAATGTGAGTGCTTCTTAGCAAAAACATTCCAGTGGTTGTGACTAGGTATGGATGTAGGGGGGAATGGGGATGGAGACTGTTCCCTCTACTCAGCAAACACCAGCTGGAAGCTGCTGAATCTATCGTTACAGCAACACCAATGCCAGCCTGTCAGCTTGCCATTTAATTTGGCTTAATGCAAAAGTAATGGGTCCCTTAATAAGTCCATGAAACCACGTCCACGTTATGGTGTGGGAGGGAGATTTACAGTCATATTCACTCATCCTAGTTCACGTAAGTTGATTTCCTCCTGTCCCCATGTTGTATTCCCACTCTCAGTCCTGCAGACACCACACACAGTTCAGTTGCATCTGCATTATGAGGCAGAACCACTTTTGGCTCCACAGAGACTAGTGCATAACTGGAGTCCACCTGAGCAGGGCAGGACGAGCCCATGGCTCCCCACTGCTACAGCTGCCATGACAGACCTTGGCCCTCTCGCTGGGACTCTGGTGGTGCGAGGGCAACGCTGGAGTCTACAGTGACCTTCTGACAATGCTGAGGCTGCCATGGCCGTGCTGCCTTGGACCAGGATGTGCGCCCAGTGCACCCCACCACACAACAGGGACTGGGACACTGGGGAACCATCACGTTTTCCTGCTGTGAGCAGCTCACAGGACTCCTCCACCACCCTCTGGTATGGGCCGTGTAGCTTTTACTCTATGAGCAGTATGATACACAGCTCAGAGAACAAGGAAGAGTGTTGGCAATGCAGTAATGCTTTTATCACTTTTATCACCTCACATCTGTGACTAGGAAGTTAATTGCCAGATACTTGTATTCTCCTTTTCCTTTCCCACCACTCCCACCCTTGTTGCTAAGATATGTTCGTCCATTGTGGAGAGCCCTTGGGTTTGTATCTCAGTCCCTCATATGACTGCCTGTTTTGAGAGAAAGAGGATTTCACTATTTTTAAACACACACACAAAAAGGCTATACCCTGTATCTAGTCACAGAGTTTTGTGTCCAATTTTCCTTGAACCCTAATGAGAGAAGGAAAGTTCAGATCTGCTGTGACAAAGCTTTTGTTCTACTGCTCTAAGGAAGAGTGCTCAGCCCAGTACTGTACCTTGCTGTACACAGCTATCTTCAGGGCTCAATCCTGCAAGGGGCTCAGCAGTCACCAGACAGTGTAGCCCTTCCCTCAGGAAACACTTTTTTACTGTGAGAGTAACTGAGTGTTGGAACAGGTTGCCCAGGGAAGTTTTGGAGTCTCCATCCTAGGAGATATTCAAATGTCCTCTGGACAGTCCTGGGCAAACTTCTTTAGGTGACCCAGCTAGAGCAGGATGGGGAGTGGACCAGGTGACCTCCACAGGTACCTTCCAAGCACAACCACCCTGTGATTCTATGTGTTTCTGTGAAGGTATTTGGTATCTCCAAGGGCAAGAAGGGGATGTGATCAGTGCTTATCAGATAAAGCAAATGTGTTTTAAAATAGATAGACTAGGTCCTGTTGCTTTGTCCTTCGAATCACATAATGAATGATTAAGTACTTTTTATATGAGTTGAAGGAGCCCAGGAAAGCCATGGGAATGCTCTAGAGCACCACTGATCTGTCCCCACGTGGATCTGAGCCCAAGTTCTGCATTTTCAATAATGACTGGCATGGCAGTGGGACTCACACTGCTGCCATTATGTTGCTGCATTACTCATTCATAAAATGTTACAGAAGTTCAGCATAACAGGAGAATGTGGTCCCCAAATGTCACCTTTTTTTGATCTCACTGTTAGTCATATTCAATTTGCTCAACATTTTATTATTAAATTTCAGAGAAGGAAAAAATTAACCATTTTTCATGTAAAAGGTCTCTTAGTTCCAAATAAATTTTAGTAACTATTCAAAAGTCAAAATTCTCTAATAGTCACAGAAATAGGGAAACTTGAAAAGGCTTCAGATTGGATTCATAATAAATAAAATTATTTTTTAAAACTTTAAGATTCAATCGAAGTTGATTTACTCCTATCTCTAGAGTCCTTGTCCCTCCACTTCAGATATCTAATGCAATGAGTGTTAAATTTCTTAGACATCTTGTACAGAGATTTATGAAAAAAGAAGATATATTTATACAGTCAAAATGAACATGATTTTTAAAAAAATCTCCCAAACTACCAAAATTAAGTCAATGGCAAAATACCAGTTGACTTCTGAGGAGCACATTCTTGCCTGTAATAGAATGTAAGCAGACCAGTCCTCACACAAAACAAATAAACGAACCTCTGTTGAAATGCTTTAAGTTAAATAAACAACGGGACCTATCTGAAGGGTGAGTAAAGGTATTCAGCCCTAGAACATAGGGTGCTAGATCCTCATTGCCAGCAAAGTCACTCCTGACTTATGCCAACAGGTGACTTGGTTCAAGTTTCAGGGTAAGAAATTTAGGCAAAGATCCCCAGGAACACCAGCATCCTCTCACTAATCATCCTACAAGTGCTGTCTTAAGGAGCTACTTTGACTTGGAGGAGGAATGTGTTTCTGGGGTAATCTGTGGCTAACACGGGATAAAAGGGAGAGCAATGTTTTACCCACTAATAAGGGTAAGGAGAGATTTACTGAAAAGACATGAAATCCAGCAGCATGCACACCTACCAGGTCCTTGCGAAATCCATCACAACAAATCCCTCGGCTCAGCAAGCAGCAGAAGACTGCTTTAGATGTCTCGTGTGTCAATTCAAGGCAGAGTCATGCAGCAGTAAGAGCAGCTCCAGGCTTTGAAGTGTCAGATGTTGCTGACTGATGAATTGGAGGTGACAATATTCTAGCATAGAAGTTTCCTACAAGAAAAGTTGTTAGATATTCATCAGCTTCTTAAGAACAAAACGCCTGCATGGCCAAGCTCCCGCTGTATGCTGACTCCTGCTACTAACAGAACTGAAGCAGGAGATGTTCTCCCTCTGACACTCCTAGTGGTTTCTGCCTCTTTTCTTGGCAGCAGCCACCCATTTCTGGCCCTATGTAACATTTTCCTTTGATGATGTGACATCTCGATGATGAGTGTCACCAGACAAGTCCCCCAGAAAGATCTGGGCAGGAGAAGGTAATGCAGATGTAGTTACAAATCTCATTTAACTTCATTTCTATTGCTCACTTCACCTGTGTGAATCACAACCCAGAATACTTGAGGTTTTGTCTCTTCCATGTCTTGTTTCTTTGAGCAAATTACTTCATCTCTCTGTGCCTTAGTTTTCCTTGCTATAAACTGACAGTGACAACATGATTCCCACTAAATACCCTTTTTAAATCTAGTCTACTATAACAAAACCTAAGTAATATAATCCCAAAAACTCCTCTCAGAGAAAAAGGATGCAAACTGAGTCCAAGAACTCACTGCAATAAATGTAATTCCACTATATTTACTATTGTTCATTCCTATTACTGGATTTTTAAAAACAAGATTCATAACTGCAACAGGGACCAGGCAGGATCTGCAGCAGAGCAGTGTGAAAACTGCAGAGAGTGGAGTGATGGAAATTGTTATCAACTGCAGAAACAGCTGTGAAGTCACCAAGCAGCTGGGCAAAACTTAGGAAGCAGCAGAGATTTATGTTTCTAATCTTATTCAACATTCCCTTTCTATATGTGCATGATTGTGGAAGATCATTTCGACACTGAAGCAGGAGTCCTAAGTGGGGATCAGAATAAATTTATGAAGGTAAGTTCATACAATGATAAACTTTAAGGGTTTTTTTCTCTTTTCAAGTTACTTAAACCATGTTAACACTTCACAAACACAAATATTTAGAGGCACAAACTGCTGCTGTTTTTCTCCAGATGATCCTTGGAATAAACCTGTGACATAGCTGAAGTATATTTAGCTGATTCTTGAAGTTAGCTAATAATACAGAAGTCTCCTTGCTTATCTCCTTGACTATATTCTTGTGCACACTACCTAGCAATTAGTTTAAGGTTTTGAAAAGTCTGGGGGGAAATGCAGGAAACCCCCCACTTTAGACAGATAAATAATCGAGATTACATTAAAACAAAGGCAGAGGTCTGAAATTACCTTGCAGCCAGCTTCCACTCACGTTACAAGAATGATTACATTTGTTTGAAAAGCTCTTCCTAGTGCAATTGTGCCCCCTAAGCTGCTCTGCCAGCATCATTCTTTAAAAGATTAATGCTGTCAGTAATTAATTTGTATTTCTCCTTGACTCCATGCCATTTAGGTAATTTTTAAAAATCAATATCTTTATCAAAAACCTGACTGAGCAACTTTTTATAGACAGAATGTCTTCCCTCCTCCTCTCCCTCACCACAAAGCTGAGAAGCAGAAACCCATGCAATCTAGACTTTAGGTGTTTAAACTCTGAACCGTTTCAGTGTGGTGCTCTCTCAGGAGGCTTCCCACACACTGAGTATCTGTGCAAGAGCAAAGAGCTGGTGTTTCTCAGGCGCCACAATCCTCTCCCCTTTTTTTGCATTTTACTCGGAAACAGTGGACACATAAAAGTTTTCTGCCTTCAGGCTCTGGATCTGATTCTCTGTATCTTGTATAATATTTCAGAGACCCTTTTTTGCTTATGTAAAATTCCAATAAATCATACCACTCATGCTTCACACTTGGCTTTGCATTAAAGTGACTACGGAAAGCAGCATAAGGAGTCCTTCTGTACTGAAGGAGAGCCAGAGTTCATCTGGAATTCAACAGACTACAGTAATCCCGAACACAATCCCGCAGCTCTTCCCCACGTGAACACTCCTGGAAATACAGAACTAGAATTTGTGCTTACAAGACTCCAAGATCAGACCCTTAACTACAAGGGTAGGAGAAGAACATGTCACACTCATGCCAACTGTCTGAGCCTCGGGATGCCGATAAATTTCCATCACCGAGTTTTTAGGAAATACAATTAGCAGTGACTTAAGCTCTCACACCTTTTTAGCTTTTCAGATGTAGCTGGAGGGTAGGGTGGGAGCCAAGCAAACCCCTCCACAAACAAACTTTGTTATCTGCAACTTGCATAACTTTGCAACGCGTCCGTAAGCCGCCACACACACACCTGGGGTAAAGCCCTGCGCGTCCCGCCTCTCCCCCAGCACCTCTGCAGGGGAGAAGAGACGCGAAGAGGCGAGGGAAGCTTTCGGCTCGACTGCTGCCACAGAGCCCGCAGCGCGGCACAGGCGCAGCTCCGCAGGGGCACACGCCGCAGCCCCCGGGGCTGCTACCCGTAACAGTCCATCCCCCGGGAGAAGCGGTGCTGGAGCCACCTCGGGACCTGAGCCGAGCGGCTCCCGGGGTACCGAGCAACCGCAGCCCACCCCGCCGGTGCAGGGAGCCAGGTCCCGGCCAGAGCCCGGCGGGCACCGAGAGGCGGGGGGCGCGGCCGCCGCGACGGGCTGCGGGCAACGGGCGTGCGGGGCCGGCGGCTGCGAGCCGAGCCCAGCCAAGCTGAGCCGAGCCGAGCCGAGCCTAGCCTAGCTAAGCCGTGCCATGCCATGCCATGCCGAGCCGAGCCTTACCTCCCGACAGCCGGACGGGACTGCGGCGGGCACTAGCCCGGAGCAAGCATAAGAGGGGGATGCAGCTCGCTGCACAAGGGACTGTAAACAAAGTTCTTGGTGAGAGCGAAACAATTAAGGGACCGGAGCAAATTCAGCGGCGGGAGCTGCCGCGGGCGGGGCGGCACTCACCGGGGAAGGTCCCGCTCCGGTTTGGGAGGGCGGCCGGGAGGAAGGCTGGACTTCAGAGACCAGGCTGGGCAGGGCGAGCAAGGAGCCTGCTCTGCTCGCCCTGCCCTCCGCCGTGTCCCCGGGCCGGGCCGGGCCGGCGCTGCACACTTCACATGCCCGCTTCAGAGATGCCCACGGTGGGGACGGGCGTGTGTCCCGCCTCGGCAGGGCACGCACCACGCCGGGCTTTGCAGCAGCTCTGCCCCTGCCAGCTTAAACTCGGGGCCTGGGAGAGTGTGTTCCAGCCCTCTCTGCCCTCCTGCCCACCACCGTGCAGGGTGTCCAGCTCCATCGCTATCAACACATGGTGATTACAGCGAGTGCGGCCGGAGGACTCGCTGCCTGGCCCGAGTCCTTCGGGGATGGCAGAAGTGGTACCACTAAAGCGTGGTCCATGCTGAAATCCCAATGAACTCCCAGCTGGTGTTTAACTGCTCAGCAATGAAATGATGGGGAATGTAGTTTTGGATGCCATCCTTAGAGGACAAAGTTTTATGTATCATCTAGAAATATTTTAACTGTCTTTTCTATGCTTTAATCACTCATTTCAGCAGAACATCAAATACTAGAGGGGTTTGGAATGGATGGGTATGGGTATTATGGTTATTTTTTACCATGATTTCTGTTCTTTTCATACAAAAAGCAGACAAATTTTTCTTTTAAGTCTTGCAAAAGAGCATGTTTGAATTTTGCGGTTAAGCTTACCCAAAGTTTATATTTAAAAGGCACTGTTTTATCAATGATTGATAAAAGAGCCGTGCGCCAGATGTATTTAATCAGCCACTCTCTCTGAAAGCATGTGTGTACTTTTGACTCCCTCTCCAGGGTGAAATCCTGGCCTCGAAGAAACTAATAGCAAAACTTCCATCAACTTCACAGGGGCCAGGATTTCACCCTGTGTATCATTAAGAACTCCCGAGTGATGGAGATCCTGCCAAGGGTTCACCTCCTCCAGATGAATCAGGCAGGGGGTTCTGGAAGACTCCCACAGCTTTATACACAAAATTGCCATTTGCCAGTGTTCCCTCCAAATACATCAGCATTTCAGCAGCAATGACACACAAACTAGATCTGAGGGCAACTGTCATTAGAAAGAATCTCTTTGGCCGTTAAGTCCAGTCCTTCCTAAAAAGGCAGCCATGCCAGGTAATATCTTTATTAAACTTGCCAAGTTCCACCTCAAACCCAGTGGGTTTCCCACTCCTCTGGTTGGAAGGCTGTGAGCCTTATTCTGATGATATCTATGAACCTCAATCTTGTTTTTAGCTGCATGGATTCATAGGCAATGATGTCTGGATAAACAAGCCTTTGGCTGAAATAGATCTTCCTTCTTTTGGCAATTAATCCTCCGATGTTCTAAGAGGTACAAATCAGACTCTCAGTCTTATTTTCGAGCATATATTTTTCAGATGTGGCCTCACCAGTATTCTGCAAGTATTTTCCTCTCTCTACCAGAAATATTAACATTTCATAGTTATCCTCTGATGGTTCAATATATCTGGATTTCTCCCCAGTATCAGCTCCACTTATCACTTTATATCAGAAATTTTTGCTATTAGAATGTATGTGTATGACCGAAGTTTCACCCTGTTCCTATTACATCAATTCCCCTCTAGTCCTTTCAGTAGTAGTAGTATTTGGTGCACAGAGAACCTCCCTCCCATGCTTACACCATCAACAGTTCCACTAGTACATTCTTACTTTTCCAAGCCAACTTTATTACTGGAAGTATTACATAAAATACTGAAAGTATTACATAAAACAACTCCCAATACTGATTTTTGAAGAAAATAAACAGGCATTGAAGCTGAGCTTAGAATTCACGTGTTTCTGTACAAATAAATGCCCTAACAATAGGCTAGGAAGTCCAGCTCTCTTCTAGACCCAGGGCAATTGTAACTCCTTTTTGTGAAGCAGAAAAGCTGTGATGAAAAGCAATGGGAGTGATGTCACCCTGTAGTGCTGAGAGATTAGTGGGCTCCCCTGGAAGGGTGGGTTTGGAGCTCTCAGGCACTTTTTAAAAAGCCATGACCTGCTACCTCTGCCTTTTAAGGTCCTGCTGTGTTCTGAGCATGACTTTCCAAGGATGTAAGGAAAGAAGCACCAAACATACCCGGAGCAGCACGTTTGGCACCTGTAGAAATTCAGTGCAAACAGCTGAGGAAACTTCAGGGCTGAGCAACAGCTGCAGTGAGGGGTTACAGGTTCACAATTTTGGACTGCCATGGTTAAATGCTACATAGTTCCCCTTTAGGACCTGCCCTAAATGACAAAATCTCCTCCCTGTGGCCTTAACACAGCTGCTTCGGAGGAGGTGCAGCCCCAGGGCTGGGACAATAAGCCTGTGTGGCTCTGGAACTCAGGCAGCCTATTGAGAGAGCAGGGTTTTACTCCTAAATTGAGCAACGCTGTTGCTTTGCCTACTAAGACACACTCGCAGTACTTCACGGCTTCCTTTGAGTTTCTAACAGTCTCCCGGGCCTTAACAGCACAGCAAACAGTGACTCATTAATCTGGCAAAGTGCAACCATTGTGGGCTCCCTATTCAATTAGTTTTTCTTGCCTTTTCCCTAACACTCCACTGAAGTTTCCTTTATTTCACCCCTAAGCCCACACACAGACCTAACACAGCCCTCTGCATTTACTGAAACTTTCAGAAAGCACTCTTTCATGTTTAATATGTTGTAAATCATCCTTATCATGTCATGCAGTGTATATGTTTTGTGATGGGGAATGGGGTCCTTGGCAAAGCCAGTTAAACCAGAGAACCAAATCATTCCACATAAAACGCTGTAGCTCCCCTCTCATTAAAACATTTTAGAGCACAGGGGAGTCCAGCCCTGTTGGTTGATATCTAAACCACCCACCCTGTGTGCAATCAGGCTCATGGAACGATGTGCTTATAATGACAGTGAGAAACCTCTTTGGTGCCCAGGAATATGGAAAGGAATTTTCTTTGAACTCCACTAGATCCTACCAGTACTTTGGGCAACATCAGTAATCCTGCTGTGCATTTGAACTTTCTTATTGTGCTACTCAACTTTCACTTAATCTTCCTGCAGTGCTGAAGAAAACAGGACATCTGGAACTGAAAACAATTATTCTTATCTCCTACTGCTTTCATAATTACATGAAGTTCGCATTTGAAGAGCTGCCTTCCTTATGTGGCATGTGCTTTTAATTACCAGAGGGATGCACCACACCACCAGAAGCCAAATCCTGAATCTTGCACAAGTCAGTTACAGAACCTCTGAACCTTTAGCCAAAATGGCAGCTTTCTGGCTGGGCTAGGAGGAATCCTGGTGACAAACACAGGACAATGTAATTTCACCATAACGGTGCTTTTGGTTAGATACTATTGCAGTAAGATCCAGCAGATTCAACTGAGATTTAAGTCAGGGTAGGAATGATCTGCAGATGGCTTTTCTTATTCTTCTACCTGCACTGAGTACCCCAAAGAACTTAAAGGGCACAGAGACATGAAGGGAAAAGCAGACAAAGAGCTGATAAAGTGCCTTGTCCAAGCTCAACTAGTGGGTGATGTCAGGAGACATTTTGTACCTTGCTTCCCAGCTCTGCCAGTAGATACGGCATAAAGAGCACAGCTGTTCCCTCTTCAAAGTGTCAGCCTAATGAACATGGAGCTCTTCAGCCAGTTGTAATTGACTCTCCAGCAACAGAAAGAAAATGATGAGCTTTCAGCTAACCTACACAGGCCATCAGTTGAGCACTTCCTTCAAAACCAGCTCCTCTGTAGGCTCTAGACAGCTTGGGAAAATTGGTGAGGAGGCAAAGCAAGTGTTATGGAGAAATCATCCCTTGCCAGGGGTGTTGACTGGTTGTTGGTGCACAGATGTACAGGTTTGTGGCCAGGAGCAGCCTTCAGATTATCTTAGTTGGTAACTGTGAACAGACAGCACTCAATTTTATATTTATATTCAGTTCAAGAGCTATACTATGAAACCAAAGTTTCCTGCTCATCTGAAGTATATTTTTCAGAAAATCATCCAATTGAGAGGTGAATTAATTCAAATGTTACTATCTTCACTGTTAAAGAAATGGTTTATTTCTCATTTTTTCTGATTTCTTTATGTTAATGTTAGATCTTTTGGCTTTTACTTTGTCTGATGAGTCTTTGTCCCACTACAGTCCTTGGGACTAAATTTATACACATAAATAGTAAAACTACTTAGATTTGCTCCTACATAACAGATGAATTCTATGACGTTAAAAGTCAAGTGTCTGACCTAAAGGGTAGCTAAAGTTGTTGCAGGAAGACCAGTTTTCACTATTCCCACAGAAGAGAGCTTTTCATGAATATCATCTGCCTTAGTATCACAAACTAAAGTAAACATTTAGAAATATTTCTACATCCATGTAAACAGGTTTGGAAAGTAGAGGGTGTGGTAGTGACAACCATTTGCCAAATCAAGTCAGGATCCAAACAGCCTTGCTTATCTTTGGAATGAGTCACTCAGATCATGCAGATAATAGTGCAATCCCTTCTTTCCTCCAGTTTTAAAACTACCCCTCTTTCCTCAAGGCCAGGTGAAGAGGTGGCTCCTCACAATCTCCAGTTTATTGGCACTGGGAGTGCATTACTTCCCAGAAAAGGTGTGGCTAGAAGGTGTAAAGCGAAAGTGCACACGGCCAAATGAAAGAGGTGAGTCCTGACACCGAGTCCAGCATATTACAGCTCTTTACCAAAGAGAAAAAATAGTTACTATTAGAAGGCAAGAAATCAGCAGAACTCCAGTTATTCTCTGAATCTCCTTCTAATGGGTGAAGCTTGATACTCAATACAAATACAGTCAGAGTTTGGGGCTAATTTCAACTTCATGAAAAGGCCATTACAAGCCAGTGATCAATGGCCACTTAAGACCTCTTTTGACAGCTCAAACAGTGCATGTCTTGTGCTAGTTCTTTGCCAAAGAGATGATTATCACTCTGGGTGCCCCCAGTTTATACATAAAATGTATAAAGATCTCAGTGTGGCAGGCAGGCTAGATTTTCTGCATATTCTACAAGTGTTGAAAAAACAGATTTCCCTTTAACTCAAAGAGGAGAGGAGAATATAGGCTGCCTTACACATGCATGGCTGTGGTGGGAGATGTTATTGTTACTTTACAGCTTGCTGGATCTTGCAAGCTGAGAAAGTCAGGAAATGGGTTGTAAGAAAGGCTTTTATATAATGCAGTCACTAGAATAGTAGCAGAAGATTATAATTGGTTTGGCTGCATGTAACAGAAATATGAATGTGTGTTCTGTGTGAATGGTGTGTCAGGACTGTTCAGCACTTCTGTGGAGTTTTTGGAATGCCCTGAGTAAAACAGAATGACAATAGTATATAAATGTCTGCACACAGCAGCTGAATCCACCAGAATCCCACATCTTTAGTGCATCTTCAAGAATTTCTCAAAGTGCACCAGTGCCACACAGAGACAGATGCAGGAAAACACAATATAGCTGGTAGCACTCTCACATATGGATACCCACATCCAAAACAAACACTGAAAATCATCTGGGGCCTGAAACCATCAACTTCATATTCACTGCTGGTTTCATTTCTGGCCACATAGGATTCCCTGCTGGAGGAGTTGTCCAATTTACTGGTTTGATTCCACACCATAAAATTCAATGGATTACTTGGCATGGGTTTCAGCAGCAGAAAGGCTGGGGGCTAGGGTGGAATGAACACAGATTACTTCCATTCTAAAAAAACAGGTGGACAGTTTAGGTGTGTTAATCCCATTGACAGCCCAGATCAGCAAGATCTCTTGAAGTATCATTTCCCACCAACAGCAGCAGCTAAATACCTATGAAATACTAAGTATGTGGGTCAAGTCGTGGGCACTTTTGAAACTCCCCCTCATTGCCCTAGAATAGTAGCCCTCTATTTTCATTCAGTTAGTATTTAGGTCCCTGATCCATGTGTGGGACTGGATCGTGCTGTATCTAGGCTGTCTCTGGTAGCTGTGTTCAAGCTTGGGTTCATGTTCCCAGAACCAGCTGCCCTGAAGCAGTTGCTCTCCCACTGTCTGCTGGGGCAGAGCTCGAGGACATTAGTCCCCGCTGTGTCTGAAGCCACCCCAGATGACAGCCACACTACCTAGATACCAAAGGATTTGGGTTCAAAGTTTAGCTTCTATCCCTAAGCTAAGGGCAAGACATGAACATACAAGTGATAAATACTAACACTTACATAAACATACATGAAAACAGAAAATAGTCTCCTTTCAGAACTGTTTGTGCTTTCCTAGTAGTCGCCACTCCTTATTTACCAAGAAAAGAGGTCACAAAGTAGTGCCTTTTCTGAAAGCCTTGGTCCCTAGAGTAGCCTTGTGAGATAAATCTCTTTTTCCATGAGAGTGCTGAGGGGAGGAGGGAGTAGCCAGGCAGCTGTAGCCAACTTACAACTCTGATGCCATGTAGACAACCGCACAATGCAAAACATTTACCATAAAACAATAGGGAAAGTTGGACTATGATCACTTTAGTCCTTCTGCACAAAAAAGGCTCCTTAAGAGAGAAGCCACAAGCTCCTTCAGTCTCACGAGTCCTATTTCAGACCATGAATGGGATTCAGAAGTGAGAGAGAAATCTGATAAAATCACTGCAAAACTACCATTCAAAACCATATTTCTGCAAGACGAAATAAATCAGCCTCACCTACAGACCATTGTCCCACATTCCATTTTAAAGACCAGATCCTCTGCTGGATGAGCAGTGCAGCTCCACCAAAGTCAGCTTAGCTCGGCCAAGAATTTACTTGTAAGGGTTCAGCTGTAAGAAACGTACTGTCATGATGTTTTGGAGAAGGAGCTGGGCTGGCTTAAAGCACACCATTGTAATCCACAAAGAAAACAAATAAGCCCAAATATTTTGTGCATATTGTGTAAATATTAATAATAAAAGGTCATAATACATGTAAGCATACTAGGAAAATAAAAGAAAAGAACAGGAATGTTTGCCTAGCAGTTTCACCGGGGAGGTGAGAGCAGTTAATGTATGAGCAGAGACTTTCACCATTAGTGACATTATTTTAGAAAGATGCTCCAGGTCGAATTCTGGCATCAAATTTACATGCTGGGGGGATGGTTGTTAGATACCATCTTGCCTTTCTGCCAAAACTCTCTCCAAAAGTTTTCTGGACTGTGCAAGGATGATGCTCAGCCTGTGTATCCAAACCAGAGTCAGCCAGAAATCCTCATGCTCTGCTTGCAAACCAATTGACTGGAACTGGAAGGGACAGCTGACATAAATGTACTCTTTGTCAAAGAACTTGGCCACTTGGCAGGGAGACTAGAAAAAGCTACATTTTGCCAGCTTTGCACAGAGGTTACCACCACGTACATTGGGCAGACAGGCTCTCTGTCAGGCAGTAGGTTTGATGATGTCCCACAGCTCAGAGTTGCTTGTGTTTCACTCTGAAGACACAGTGTTCCACAGGAAAATCTCACAGGAATTAGAATAGAGCTGCAATGAAAACAGATTTACAACTCCAGGGAGAAAACCTGCAAACCTGCCTTAGCCACTTACATATGATGACCTGAATGCTTTGGCTGTCTGTGCCAGCCTCACACAGGAGCATATTTGAAACAGGCTGCCCAGGGAGGTGGTGGAGTCACCAACCCTGAAGGTGTTTAAAAAACAAGTAGATGTAGCACTTGAGGTTATGGTCTAGTGGTTAGGGAGATGTTGGGATGAAGGTTGTACTTGATGATCCTAGAGGTCCTTTCCAACCGTAATGATTCAATGATATTGTTATAGGTGGTGTCATCAGCAGGAGACTAAGTAAGGTGTGAGGTGTGTCCCCATCAGTGGATTCCTCCTGCCTGGGGTTTCAGTGACAGTTTTCTGTCCCCTTCCTCCCCATCCACCATGGACCAGAGCCTGCTGCCACCTCCTCTTTGCTGTTGCCCTTGTCAGGGTGGCTGAGCCCCTGTGGGTGCAAGGCAGCGCCAAACACAGCATCCAACCAGCTATACGGCATTTATGAGTTGTCCATTCTCGTATGAACAGTCCGTAAGGAAAGTGCTTTTTAAAATGTGAAAATATGTATCTAAGAATACACGTCTCTCATGGAGACCATCCCATCTCCATCCTTGGGAACCCCCAGAAAGACGGGCCCTGCCCCACGCACCAAGGAACAGGCGCTGCTCTGGCAGCAGCCGGTGACCCGCACATTGCCAGGCCACCCCCGCCCGGGCCACCGAGACCCGGCCGGAGCTGCCGGAGGCACGGAGGAGCGGTGCTGGGCACAGAGCTGCGTCCATGCCGGTGCGGTGGGTTCGCACCGACACGCACCCACGTCCGAAGGCCCCAACGCACCGGGACCGGCCCGGGGCGCACCCCGGCCCTGAGTCCCTGTCATGGCGGCCCCGGGGCGCGGCGGGGGCCGGGCGGGCAGCGGGGAGGGGCG
>VYZX01005978.1:43445-54960 GCA_013401335.1 Brachypteracias leptosomus | reverse complement strand
GGGGGAGCCGGGAGCGGGCCCGGAGCGCTGCGGGGCGGGCAGAGGAGAGGGAGAGCCGGGACGGCCCCGTCCGGAGCCGCCGGTTCCCCGCACAGGTCAGGCTGAGGTCCGGTGCCCGTCCAGACGCTGCCGGCCTCGGCTCGGTTTCTCCAGGCTCCCAGAAAGCGGCTTTCGGGGTAATGCTATTAACTGCTGATGGGGAAAGCTGCTCTGCTGCAGTAAACACCGCTCGTACAAACTGCTGGGGGTACCCGCAAAGGCCCTTACAGCTCGTTTACAGTCGGTGGCCGGGGAAGCTCCCGGTGGAAGTGCCGCCGGCGACAGGAGCGCCTCGCAGTTCCCACGGGGGGGGTCGCTCCGTGTCCTGCTCCTCTCCCGAGCCCCCTCGAGGGATGCGTGTGGTGATGGAGAGATCGGCCCCTGAGCACCTCCCGTGTCAGCGTCCTCCTCATCTGTGGGCTCCTGCCTCGTCCCTTCTCCAAAACGCCCTTCAAACAGATTTCCCACCTTTCTCCCAGTGATTTATTATTTAATAATTACTTATAATTCCATATAAATATCCTATTTCTTGTGCTCTATGATCCATGTTACCTCTGAGCTGCATGTAAAGCTGGAGTTCAGCCTTATACATTTTGTATTTGTATTCTGAAAAATCATTTCAGGCATAGTCATGTTAGAAAAATAACAAGTAAAACAATCGTGTAGGTCTGTGTGAAAGGCAACACAGGACTGGTAAAGTCTTTAAAAAAAGTCACTTCATACAACTCAGAATATTTTGGTGGTGAATAGTCCCTGTTTATAGCATGGACGTGGTAACTGGGGGCAGAAGACAAGCTTATCAGTGAGTGCACCCAGCAAAGGTGGGCCTGGGGCTGCCAAATACTAACATGGGAATTAGATATAAAGTCGAGGGAGTGTTGCTTCAGGTGTGGATGAAATAGAAGCTGTAGGACTGGAGCTCATCCCAGACCTGTAAATGCATCACACAGTGGAAGAGAGCAAAGGAACTTCGGGAGGCTGGATTTGGCCAAACAAATGGGACCGGGTGTCCATGGGACTTTTCCTGGGGCATCCTGCGTTGCTGTGGCTTTGCTGCTATTGTATAAATGGAAGCTGGCTAGATGGGAAGGGGCTCTGGCTTCTTCTCATGCTTTTATATAGAAGGACTACTGGGTTAATTAGCCACATTTAGAGGTGTTGGGGTTTCTTGGCGCATTGTCCAACACCCTAATTTAGGCTGGATGCAGGGACTAGGAAGGATGCAAGGGACGTTTTCAAGTCCCATCTTCTGATTCTGCTGGGAAATAAGTCTCTGTTTTCTCTTTCAGTTTCAGTTCTCTTTCAAATTGCCACATGAGGAGAAGAATCGAGTCTAGGAGGAGGTTCTTTGCTTAAAGTTGTTACTGGAAAAATTGGCTTTTAACACTTATTGAACTGCAGGTCCACCAGAGCAGTGGTAGTCCAGGGAGCTGAAGGCAACAATTATATCTCCTGTTGCCTTCTCTGCAGGCTACAAAAATAGATGTCCTGGGCTTTTCTGCTCTGTGCCATATTCCAGCCTGCTGATTGACCCTCCTACTGATAGGCCTCCGAAAACCTGAAACATTTCACTCAACTTTCTTTTTGTAAATTGCTGTTTTTATTGAATGCCTTTGACTGTCTTCCCTCCTGCAAGATGTACCGTTCACTTTTCACATCACGATTTGTTATTTTGTACTGTAATCAAAATACTTTCTTTTTTTAGTAGAAGATATTTAATGATGTATGCCACGATTTGTCTTGCAGTGGAACAAATAGATTGGTAGAGGAGAACAGTATGATTTCTTGGTCTGTCTTGAGCTACAGCATAAGAACTTGAAGGCTGCAGATGTAAGAATGACTGAACTGGTGTTGTGAACCAGTTGGGAGCATACCTTTGAATGTCAGGTGGAACGTCAGGACATCAGGTAGTGCAGCGCTCACACTCTGTATTTAGTGGCTTCTGAATTCTGTGCTGGTAAATGACATCAGTGCAGCTCTATTCTAACCTCTGATGGAGGGTCTATCCATAGTAAAAATGCTTTAAACACCTCTATTGTATGCATACCTTCTGATAATCCTCAGTTCAGAAGTATTACAGGCACTTCCAGCTGCCCACTGGGTGGAACATAAAAGCTTTAGAAACAGCAATACAGTGTCATAGTTTGTGGTCCTAAAGCTTTTATTCTGGAAGCATGAAAATAGTCTGTGCTCACTTAGGTAAACATAAAAAAACCTGTGAAAATACAAGTGTTGATGTCTTTTACAAAGGTGATCTGAGTGCATGGGGCTGCACAGGTGCTGAACAGTTCAGGTGTGAAGCTAGTGATGCTTCAGTGAAGCCAAAGTGAAGATGAGTAGCATAAACTTCTTGGTCCCATTATTATCTTCTGGTACATCAGATATTCATCTTGCAGGGTTGATTTGTTAAGGGGAGGAGAGGAAGAAAAATCAATCATTCACTAACAGAATATTGTATAATCCTTCCCTCCCTTTCCTTGGAAATGCTTGAATTTGACTCCTACGCTGTATATTCAAAATACTGTCATTGTTTCAGTTTAGTCCTGAGCTGGTACTAACAATAGTGCAAACACTGCTCTATAGGCACAGATGGAGTTTCCATATGTTGAGTGCAGACAGCTTTCAGAAAGGAAATAGCTGGTAAATATTCAAGGCAGATATGATAGTGTATTGTAGCTAAGTGTGAACATTGTAAAGCATTCTCATATCACAGCCTGGAGTATAAGCATACCTAACTTGCTGGAAAGCTTATTCCACATCATGCAGTACTTGGTAACCTCCTGAAAATGGCTGAGATTCTTTAGCACATTATATAGGGTCTGGAGAACTTGCCACAAGAATTTAATGCTTCTGGCAAGCTTCAGTGTGGGCAGGCTTGAGTCCACACTGACCACTGGAGATGAAAAGGGACATATGTGTGTGAAGAAACATGCTCCCTATGGAACTGCTTCTGAAGTAAGAGGGTACTGGTGTAAGGGAAGGAACAACCATTGTGCAGAGCAGGTCAGCCTGTCGGGATTTAAACTTTCATGTATAGATCAAAAAGTTGAGAGGTTAAAGACTGAATTTTACATTGTTTTTTGAACACTTGCTTTCACAGCTCTTGAGCATATTTGTAGTATGTGCCCCACCTAACTTCCTTCAGCTGTTCTCCCTGCTGCAGAGTACTTCCCTTTCCTGCGTGACTTTTCCTCTCCCCTTTCTGTTTCCACAGCAATCAGGACTTTATGAGTATAAAATCTTCGGTGGTCTTGCTGATTGTCCCCCCAAACTTTGTGTGGATGTCTATATGGACTTAGATTACAGGAAGAAATGGGATCAGTATGTTAAAGGTAAGCTCACCTTGGCAGTTTGAATGCAACCTTTATGTCCACATTGATTCTTCCCACTTAAACTTTCTTCAAAGGTATTTTAAAGTTGCTGCATCCAAAGACTTTGGGCCAGACTTAAGTATCTTTTAGGATAAGGTTGCACTTTACAAATATGCAAGTAAACTCTGACATGGAACAGTTAATATTGTCCTATAGCTTTCTTCTGGATTGAATTCTTTCCATATTGGTTAAAGCATGTAATTGACATCAGTTGTTTACTGGAGCACCTTGTACCTCCCAGTTGTTGTAATTCTTCATTTAAATTTATATAGATGTTCTGGGGAGAAATGGAGATGGTGCCATTTGTGCATCTTTGCATATTGCAGTGGAGCAGTGCAATCATAGAAACATAGAATTCCAGGTTGGAAAGGACTTTTAAGGATCATCTGGTCCAACCTTTCTTGGCAAAAGCGTGGTCTAGACAAGATGTCCCAGCACCCTGTCCAGCTGAATCTTAAAAATGTCCAGTGTTGGAGAATTTGCCACCTCCCTGGGGAGATTATTCCAAAGGCTGATTGTTCTCACTGTGAAGAATTTTCCTCTGTCTTGCACCAGTTTGATGTGTGATGGAATTTTTTTTCCTGAAAGCATTGGTTGTTCTTGGCACCTTTTACAATCAGAAATGGGTGTATCAAGAGAGTAGTTGGTGATCTGGGACTTTTAGAGAATTGTGGTTTTTTAATGTTGCCTTTGGAAAAGAGTGTTGGACCTGAATATCCATATGATATTAAAACATCTTAAGTCAGCAGTGACAAGGCAAGGATTCAGCTGCATCCAGAGGCATCCAGTAATCCATTTATTTTAAAGATGAGGAGCTTTTCCCATTTAAGCCTGTGGTTAAAATTTCAGGCCAATAAAACTGAAACATGGTCAAAGCGTTTTGCTGAAGAAAGAACAGTGTTGAAAACCAAAGAATTGTTAAATGTTGTGCTTGTTAAGTCTAGGACAGCTCTATGGTGAATCATTCCTGGTGGTGAACAATTCCTGGTAATGGCTTTGCCTGTATTGATAGAGAACACACGTTTGGCTTGTGTCAGTACCTGGTCAAGCTCAAGACACTGTGTCCTCATTAGTAAATGTGACTTGTCAAAATGGGCAATAGCTTGCTTGTAGCCAAGGCCACTTTGCCATTAATGAAACAAAAAGAACTGGAATGGGACTCAATATTATCATACTGGATGTAAAGATACTGGTTGAGTTACTTCAGTAGTCTTTTGACTGAAGTGCGTTTAGGAGAACTGAATCCTTCTTAAACAAACACTTTTTTTTTAATGCTTTCTTAGAGAAAAGAAAGGAAGCTGTTGGGGGAAGCTACACCCTTCAACTGAAAACTAGATAATGTTGCAGAGCTGCCGTTTGTATCTTTGCTAACCATGATATGTTCATGTGTAAATTTATTCTTGTGCTGCTACTTCAAGCCCAACTCTTGAACAGCATAAACATCATGTTAACACTTTCCTTATAGCTTAAAAATTGGCACAAACTCACCCATTCTTTAGAGCTGTACATATGATGAAGTAGTGCTAGCCAGTGTTTTCAGTGTAGGCAATATTCTTTCTCCTTTCACATTTAGGGAAAAAAACAGAAAGCTGCCATTCCTTGTTGCTCTTACAGCTATGCAATAATGGCAGCCCAAAGAAGAGTTCTCTGCTGAACTGCTAGCTGGCATTGAAATAAACGTGACCAGAGAAGTAGCAGCCTTTTTAGTTGGAAAGGTAGCTGCTCATGCACTAAGCATAAGAGGAGCTAATCTCTATCATAGAATCATAGAATGCATTGGGTTGGAAGGGACCTTTAAAGGTCATCTAGTCCAGCCCCCAGAGCTATCCTCTAGTTCTGTTCAGCAAAACTCTTTATGAAGGCCTGGCTGGAGGCAGACAGGATTCCTGAGAGTACTTCAGAGGGTCATGCTTTGATCTGTTCCTGCCAAGGGTTTTCCTGAGGCCTTGGGTAATTTTGGTACCAGTCTGTCCCAGTTGTTGCACTGCTGTTAGTACCCTGGCTATTTCCAAAACAGCCTCCTGGACATCTACAAGATGTGGACATCCTGAGGTCTGGTCCGTGCTGCAGCTGCCAGTTCAGCAGGGAAGCTGTGGCTGAACTGTAGAGTAGTGACTGAGGTACCACGTGCTTCTGTGGCATGATACAAAATGCTTGGGCCTGAGCAATATTGAAACTTGCTACTCCTGATTGCAACACCATCCTGATTGACATCATACTTCCCAACAATTTAACAGTAATAATTTACCACTAAAGCAGCAAGTGCAGCGGGACCTGTTATAAATGAAACAGACTTGTGCTCTATTGCAGGAATGCTAAGTGAAATCTGGTTATTGATTAAAGTGCACTCTATTCTGCTTTCATCAGAAGCCATCCACCAGTATTGACAGACTAAAGTGGATACAGGTGGGACATAGAATCATAGAATGGTTTGTACTGGAAAGGTCCTTTAAAGGTCATCTAGTTCAACCCCCCTGTAGTGAGCAGGGATATCTTTTAAGTAGATCAGGTTACTCAGAGCCCTGTCCAACATGATTTACCTATTGTGTGCTTTTCCTGTGTTTGCAGAGATACAAAGGTAGATGGGTTAGTAGCTAACAATTGCCTCGAGGTCTTTAAAATAGTGTCTTAATCCCTTTGAAAAAGGAAAGCTCTGCAGTTAGGAATGAAAGTAAAGCTGATAAACCAATGCTCCAGTGACCTCTGGTGGATAGCATAAACCTGGAGCTTATTCCAACACTGGGAGTATTGTGCATCCAATACAGCATTCTGCTCTAAGGGAGGAAAAGACCACCTGACTGTTAATGTGATCCACCTTTCTGGATCACAGCCTTTTTAACTGCGCCCATGTAATGAGCAGGAGCTGACCCTGGCTCAGCCCCGTGGCTTGTCAGGTCCATTACCCTGGTTATTTCCTCAAGGGAAGGAGCTGTACAGGAGGCAGTTTTTCAAACTCGGTTCTGTAGTTTGATTTGAGCTTCATGGCACACAGCTACCTGACTGAGTCACTGCCGTGTTTCAGGGACTATTCTTAGATTTTTTTTTCCTCTTCAGCTGCCATATGATTGAGTTTCCAGGCAGACTGAAGGTGGTGTAATGAATGCTTATAGCTGCTCAAGTTTCTTGTTCACTGTTGCCTGTATATATTGCTGTGAAATTCCTAATAGCTTCCCCAAACTTCATTAATCCTTCAAGTAAGACTTGTTCACGTATTAGAAAATAGTACTCGTCCTAGTTCCATGTTAACTCAGAGTCATTTACAAGGATAATGACATGCTTGTGAAAAGCATACTGTATGTGTGGCTCGGAGTTATATGGAATATGCATAGGCAAGGAAAAAGCTTTGAGATGGAAAGGCTTTGAATGAGCTGTCTGAAAAGGAATTAGAATCTGCCTCCCCCAGGATTGTGCTGGTTTTGGTTTTTGTTTGTTGTTTTCTTTGGTTGTTTTTTGCTTTGGGGGGTTTGGGGGATTTGTTTGTTGTTTTATTTTTCATCAATTAATTTAATAGCAGCAGAAAAACAGGCTGCCTATTTTTGTGTATTTGGTTCCTGAACCACCCTGCTATAGAACTTTTTTCATGTCTTCTACAACTTTACATCCGTATCAATTTTGACATAAGGGTTGTGTGTGAAATGTGTTCATGTCAGAAATTTGAGCAGTTCTTGATGCTGTGCATGATTCTGTTTTAGTAAAAATTAAAAATATCTAACAATCTTCTTTTTTTTCAACTGCAGAACTGTATGAGAAAACATATGATGGTGAGAAAATAATCTACTGGGAAGTGAAGTACCCTTTTCCTCTCTCAAACAGAGACGTATCCTTTCAAGCTTTTTGTTCCTCTTGCAGTTTTTGCACCTGGTCATCCAGGGATCCCAACAATGTCCTAAAACTATTGCTCTCCTGCACTTGATCTAAGACTTTTGCCTTCCTTAGGTTCCATGAGTATGTATAGCATGAAGAAGAGCGTGGGTGCCTCTTCCCACACACAACTACGGCTTGCATCGCTGAATTATTACTCTGCATGATTGAATGCTGTAGAAGCATAATTGAAGGGGCTGGTATTTGTAATGGAATTCACTTGTCAATTCATCATCTGTCAAACTGGCACTGTTTTGACATGTCTCCTCAACTTGGGCTGCAGTATGTCTATATTCGGGAGTGTCGAGAGATGGATGTCGATGGGCGGAAGATCTGGGTTGTGTTAGCTGAGAGTGTGTCTGTTCCTCAGTGCCCCGAGAAGTCTGGTATTACCAGAGTTAAAAGCTATAAACAAAGCCTGGCAATTGAAAGTGATGGCAAGACTGGATCTAAAGGTAAGAGGTCAAGAAAGTGTGATCACAAGTCATGTAGCCCAAGAATGTGTGTATTGGTAAAATGCATAGAGGGAGACTGGAAGTTTTAAGGTAAAACAGTTACTACAAAGTGGATCCACTGAGCACTAGGAATACTCTAAAATTAATGAAACTTTTGGAAACATCCAATGCAGCATGCTACTGTTGAGGATCTTCTATTTAACAGTTGGGCTGGGTAGTTAAAAATAGACTCCTGACCACTTTGTTCCCATCACCCATCACACCCCCCAGCCCCCAGCACTTCTCTTCCTGATAGCCGGTTCAGTTGGGTCGAGTCTGACACTAGCTGCTGTCTGGTGAACTCAGCAATGGTTCAAGGATCAAGTTTGACAGATTTATAGATTAAAGGGTTTGCCTAGAGATTGACTTCAGTCTGAGATTAGTCCTTTAAGGACAACTTTATTTGGTAAGACAGGCTGCCTAGAATGGTCTGCAATAGTCTAAATTAATATTATGGTAATCTCAGCTTCGCAGAGGTTACCTGGGAATGGCTTTACTCTCTTCACATTCCACTTCAGTACAAGCTGACTTATTTGTGAAGAATTTAGAGCAGAGCTGTTGTACTTGGTGACTCAGTCACACACACCAACAGCTTCTGTCGTCAGGTATTAGGGCTCATACCCAGACCATGGCTGGATAACTCTCTGCTAACTTCTCTCTCATCTCTAGTCTATATGTACTACTTTGATAATCCTGGGGGGATGATTCCATCCTGGCTGATCAACTGGGCTGCCAAGGTAAGTAAAGGTTGACAGCACAATTTGTCTTTGGCTGACCTGTTCCAAACAGTGTATTCACTGCATCCATGCTGGTCTCTGCATGTTGGGTAGAATTGTTGTTTTTCTGAAGTGGAGGTATTGATGTATTGACCTTTATAGCTCTTATGCAGTTCCATTTTTAGAGTCTCACTATTGTCTGCTCTCATGGCAGATGTCTTCATTTTTTATTTACTTATTTATTTTTATTCCTATAAAATTCCTCTGGTTAGCCAACCAGGCAGGTAAATTTGTGCAACAAAAGCAACAAATCCATTTTCCAGAGCATGTGTGAATAGCCTTGACACAAGCAAACTTCAGTAATGCAGTTTGTTCGTGAAGGACCACAGGAATGTTCTGCTCCTTTGTACAAGATCTTGGTCTTGTCCTTATTGTTTTGAAGGCCTTGATCTATATAGTGGGAATTCTGATTTTCCTTGTAGTTTTTCTTGATTACATTATGCTAGAATGACTTTTCCACTTTTCTCTTTACAGAGTGGTGTGCCTGCTTTCCTGACGGATATGCAGAAAGCTTGCCGGAGTTACTCTAAGAGCACATAAACAATTAAGATCAACTTAAACCTAATTCCTAGAGCTCTGCACTTACAAGAGTGGCTATTATATATTGCAGTGGATGAAATCTACCTCTATTTTATATTAGCTGGTTTATGCCTTGAATTTTATTAGATCTTTGCTTCCCTCTCAAGCTGAAGAGCTAGCTACTGACAAGGTAACACCAACATCAGCTGCATCCCTTGGAAAGTACCTCAGTTTAGCCTTGTCCCTCATGCTTTGCTTATGCTGATTGTCTCATGTCAGCTAGAGGAGTTCTGTCAACTGAAATTCTAGATCCTTAGACAAGAGACAATGATCTTGCTAGGACAAATGTCTGAACTTGGACTGAAAATCCTCTGCATGTGCTATGCCTGGATCTGCCTTTGCGGCCTTGCAGGGTGGCTTCCCACTGAAACTGAGTAATGGAACTTGCAGTGCTTGGGAAGAAACACTTTCATTTGTTTTTATGATTTGTTTTAATTTGATTTTAATTCTTAAACTGTCTGCCTGCTGTAAACCTAAAAAATTACTAGAAGTGTGCAGTAGCAACTGGAACTCGGCATTACTAAGCTTTCTTGTGAAAGATATAAAAGAACTTGTGCCTAAAGCTTTGCATTCACATCTCAATACCCCTGTATGAAAAGTAAAACCCATTAGCTGTGTCCAGATAGAAAAAAAGGAGGAACCGACTTCCATGTCTAGTTTCAGGGGAACAAGTGATACCTTCAGAGCCAGCAGCCTTATCCATAAAGCAGCTTGGATACCAACCTGAAATTGGAAGTCATTTTAAACTGGATGCCCGCAACTGAATGTCAATGAACTTGATGTGAAGCTTGGGCTTGCTTGCAGTTTTAGATTTCATGCTGATGTAAGGAATGAATCTGAATTCTGGGTGGTAATCCACCATAAACGCAACTGATCGGGAAATTAAATTTCTAGCACCTTTGGGGGGGTTGGGGGGGTGTCTGCAGAGCCGGGGGGAGGATGGAGTGTGTAAAAGATGAGAGGGCTTCAATCTCAGGGATTTAAATATTCTACATCCTTACTGAATCTAATCCTGTTACTGAACAAATCTTGTAATGGGGCAGCTTTGTCCTGTTACAGAAGAAATGGCTGAAGGTTGAAGTGATTGCCTTTATATTTTGTGTAAATATTTGTTTCCAATAAATTATTATTCTCTCCATGTGGTGCTCTTGTTCTGTCTCCCATGTTTAAGAGTGGCCATGCTGGGCAGGTCACAAATGACAGGCTGATATCATGGATGCTTTGTTTTTAAAGGCTTTGGAAAAAATAAATTTGATTCATGAAAACTAAGCCTGATTCCATGTGTTCTGAAGAGCTTGCTGCCCATAGGCATTTTTCAAGTGTCCAACTTGGAGGCCATTACTGAATTAAATGTTGCAGTGTACAGACAACTTTCAATCCATTCTAATTTTAGCTGTCACATTTTTTTTTCCCAGTAGGCAAAGAACAGACATGGAGAGAGAATAGTTCTGAAGCATAATTGTCATTAACTTTCTGTAATTTTTTTGCACGTGCACTGGAGCTAAATTTTTATTAATGTGTACTGGAAAAGAATTCTCTCCATCACACCAAGATTATTATGGTGTTTTACCTGAGTATAGAAATTCTCAAATTCCTTTTTTTTGGCAGTGCTTGAAAAAATTATCTGAGAATTCAGAAAGCATTTTGGCAGTGTGTTAAGTATGTAGGAATTCAAATGTCATAAGCAATCAGAAGAATGCCAGAGCTGGTTTTGAACAACAGGATGTGGATACAAGTTATGTCCTGAAGCAAAGCAGCAAAGGCAGGACTAGGTAGATTGTTCAAAAAGAGAGAAAAGCAAAACAAACCCTTCTAGACTTGGTAGAACAGAATTTTAAAAGGGACCTAGCTGAGAATCTTTCTGGAACAATGATATAAACAAACTGATTTCCAATTCCTTCCTAAGAAAACTGACCCCTGTACCACAGTAGTACAGAACCTATCTCTAATTATAAATCTACCTTAAAACTTAGGAGTTTGAAGGTGTACAAGAAATGTGTACCTAGTGAGCTGAGTATGTGCACAGAGATGAGTCGGGTACAGATGAGGGAATTTTTTTCATCCTTTTTCTCCAACCAATCTATAATTTTGTTTAGTCTTTAATGAAATGAAATCAGGAGAGAGAGAGAAAGCATTTCATATTCATAAACTCATGATTGCATTTTTGTCATTATAGTTATTTCTCATCAAGTCCTAGCACACATTTGTCTGCAGTGGGCTGAAACAGAAAGACTGAGCGTTTGAGAGGTTGAATGGTTCCGTTGTCAATCTTGGTGAGAGCTTGATTTCCTACAGACCCCACACAGGGTCTAGAATAAGTGGCCTTTGCTCACCTATCCTTATTAAAGCCACCGCACAGGCAGTTCCTTGTGCCCTGCACAACTTTCCAAATTAA
>VYZX01005978.1:16425-43432 GCA_013401335.1 Brachypteracias leptosomus | reverse complement strand
ACAGTTGATTAAACAGTAGCTCCTGAAAACAGCTTTTCCTCTATTTGCAAACAACTAACTGATGATGAGAGGTGAATGCAACATCAGGTCTCCTGTGAAATTTAGGCCCCTGTGGGCTTTCATAGGGATACAAATATGCAGTGACACTTTGGCTTATCTCAGTATGTGTTACTACAGAAACCTTGTGTTATTAGGGTAGAAAAAGCAGCTCCAGCTTTGTGTGCTGTGGCTTCTTGTCTAAATGGGAGATTACAACCAGAAAGAGTTGGCATTTTTCAGTTTAAATATTACACAGAATCACAGAATGTCAGGGATTGGAAGGGACCTCAAAAGATCATCTAGTTCAACCCTCCTGCTGGAGCAGGATCACCCAGAGCAGGTCACACAGGAACACGTCCAGATGGGTTTTAAACATTTCCAGAGGAGGAGACTCCACAACCTCTCTGGGCAGCCTGTTCCAGTGTCTGTCACCCTCATCATGAAGAAGTTTTTTCTCACATTTATGTGGAATCTCCTATGTTCCAGCTATACCTGTTGCCCCTTGTCCTATATTAATCTTGTATAAATTATACATGCATCATGTGAACCTCTCTGGACAGCCTGAACAGAAATTTACCTGCTGTGAAAGTTGTAAGTCATTGTGCATCATGAGTTCTGGAGCACAGGGTTAAAAAAATAGAACCTCTCTTCCCATGCTGCTTGTTAATGTAGCACCTGGAAGTCAGCTTTGTGTTTTCAGCAGCTTGCCTAAAAATGGAGTGCAAAGTTTGTTCTTTTTAAGTGATCTGTTGTGAACAGGGTTGTTTGAATAAAAAGAATGAAGTGTTTGTTAGATGATGATGGAGCTATCACACTACAGATTAATTTGGACTAATGAAGCTTTCTTAGTAGCCAAATAGAACTAGAAAGATGCTGTAGTTTCTGGCAATAAACAGGCATCTGATCCAAAGTGCTATAATCAGACTTTCCATAAATCATAATGAGCTTTGGATCTATTCTCACATAGAACTTGTTTTAAAATTGCCAGCTCTTGCATAAACATATTTTTGCATGTTGTTCTTCACATAAAGAAGCAGTTCTTCTGGGGGCTCCTGGGGGCACCCATCCTGTTTCCATAAGGAGTGATGTAACAAAGTGAATAGAAACCATTCTTCCACATTGTGTTCTAGTCATTCAAATCCGTTCTTTCCATCTGATCTCTCTCTGTAGAACTATTGTATTTGAGTTGGAAGATAAAGGAAAGGAAAGATTCTGAGTAACCCAAAGTCAACACAGCGAATGATGGCAGATGCGCAGCCACAGTGGTGCTGCCTCAGAAGATGATGTGTAAGGGGAAATACAAGTTGTCTTTGCTCAGGAAACATCTGGTTGATACTTCATTTCTCAAGTAGGTCATTGGCTGTTTTTTATAATTTGGTGGAACAAAAATGTGGGAAGATGGGGGGACAGACTTCTGATATGAATGCACACTAGCAGATGATAGATCTGACCAACACTTTTGCTTTCCATTATGTTAGTTTTCTATGTATAAAGAACACTTTCAAATGGGATCTAATAGTGTTTAAATTTCACTTAGCTGAGAGTAATCTCTCCCTGAGCACAGATTTGCCTTTCTTTAGATAGAAGGGTAATTGATAACCAAAATTACTGCCTCATTATAGTCTTCTGATCAGAGAAGACCATTAGACTTTCAGACAGGAAACTGTTTTTCATTCACCTCTTAAAGATTAAAAGACACTGAAAACTTCCATACAAAACCAGAAAGGCAGGCTTATGATCCAAGGTAAGTTGCTATAAATGTAGATAGACTATGTGGAAGATAAACACTTTTTGAGTAGCAATAACAAGAGCATATCTCTATAGCAAAATGAGTTTGGCTGAAATTGTTTCATATCACTCTGACTTATAACTGCAGACTTAGGAGGAATCCTGACCAATAAGGTAAATAAAGCTGGTGTTTAAGCATCCTACTAATTCTTCTCTGCAGCTGCCAATTAACATATTAATTAGGATTACACATGAACATATATGTACACGTAAAGAGAATGTCACCTTTTTTTGTTAGCTCAATATTCCCTGTTCTTTGAGAACTTGACGATAAATGATTATTCTCATCTGGAATCTGAATTACAAAAGTATCCTGGAGTCCTACTGTGAGACAGGAACATTTTAAATGGGAACAACTCTCCACTGGAAACCTTCATTTCCAAAGTAAGAACTGCATCTTGTGAATAAGTGTTTCAGTGGAACATGCTGTAATAAGCAATTATGTTGAAGGGCCTTGAATATAGATATTAATTTTAGCCTTGTGAAAAATTTCCTGCATCCCAGCTGTGCATCTAGTTAAACTGAAAGCTGTTCCTGCAGTTCAAGCACGAGTACCTGTAACGTTAAGATTTAAGTGAGTTTGCCATTGTCTGTCCTCACTAGATTTCATGCAGATTTTTAGATTTTTTCTAATGCCTATTTCATCAGAGGCATGGGCTTTGTGACACCAGAAAAGTCAATTTTTGCCCCTGGCTTAATTCTTTTATTATTCCTCATGTACGGATGAGTTCTCAAACTCCTGAGAATGAATGATTTAAATAGATTGTGTTGTTCCTAGAATGATAAGGTTTGGATTGTAGCAGTTCTTCTGCAATCCGTATGGCCAAAGGTTACTATGTGCTGTACATACTTGCAATAGCTGCCTGCTGTGAAGTTATAAGGCTCACTGCATTTCTGGAATCTTGATATCTTGAAAGGTTTTAAGTCTTTGCCTATTTCACCTGGACTTGTGGGGGTTTGGGCTTTTAATATTCCTAGTGCATATACATATTTTCCAAAGCATGATAGAAATTGTGTGTAATTTGCTCTAAATGGATGTTTCATATTCAGCTGCAACTTGGAGTTACGGTTTAAGAGTTGGTTTTAAACATTTTTATTACGACAGAGCTGCTGCTGTGCATTTTAAAAGTTAATGTATTTTCTCAGCATGGAAGTCGTATAATTGATTTGTACATTTGAGTGGAGAGCATGATCCCACAAGAAGCCAGAATTGCCTGGCCAGCCCATTTACCCTGTGAAAGGCTCATATGATGCTGTTCACCTATTCAAATAAAAACAAACAGTAGGAACATTTCTGCAGCAGGAAATTACTCTGACACTAAAAGGGTCTATTGTCTCAGAGTGTGAGGTGGGTATGTGAGAGAGTACATTGCCTTCCACGGAATTTTTTTCTTGTAACATGGGAATAAACTGACCCGTGATAACACTTAAGGCGTGGTTCTAGAAACCATGAAGCTGAGAGCATTATCACTGAATAATGAGCTTGATTAATTCATTACAATGACAGCCAGGCATGCCAGTAATTTAGAAAAACGACTTTAAAATCCTTTTGGAACAAGTTAGAGGATAAGAATAAACAAGTAATCTGAGGACCCTTTGAGGTCGTTCAGCAAAGACAGACCTAGAAATACCTGCCAGATCCTCAAGTGCTATTACAGGCACCACATAATATAAATCATTCCCTTTCATAAAGTATGTTTCACAAGTCTGTGTTTAACCCATCTTCTCTTTCAGATTAGTCATTCTGAATGCTTAATATCTTTGCTAGTAATGCTATTGTGAAAATATAACTTGAGTAGAAAACTATTATTTTGCTCTTCATAGTTTTTGTAATCAGTATATATCAGAATATTTTATGACAATATAAGGGGAGTTTTTTTCACAGTGATGATAATCAGCAATGAAACAACTTGCTCTCAGAGACTGTGAAATCTTCATTTTTGGAGATACTCAAAGCTCAGCTGGACAAAGCCCCAGGCAATTGATCTGACCTTAAAATTACACCCAACTTCAAATTTGGTGCTAGCCTGGGCTGTGAGTTGGACCAGATGAGGAGATGATCTCATATGTCCCTTCCAAGCTGAATTATTATATGATTTTTAATAATAATATATCCAGGAGATTACAGTGTGAATCCTTCTGAGAAGGCAGCATTATTTTCTTTCCAAAGGCTGTTATTTAACAGACCAACTCCAACGAGCTCAATTCCTATGATATACAGATGCAGAAGCATATGAAAATCCTGTAATCAAGGTCTGTATTCGAAACAAGTACATAAACATTTTTGACAAGATGCTTGTTGTAGGCTTGCACTATCACTTTAGTTTATTATTTTAACTAAAATTATTGGTAGGAGTTTGGTGAGAAATCTGGGAAATTTAAATTAAGCAGACTTTCTGAATCTTTGCTAGTGACACTTAATATCATAATAAATACACTATTGAGTGAAAATGTGATGGCAGCTTTTGGAAAAGGAGAGCAGGCAAAGGGAGGCTGTGCTGCACACTCAGAGGTATTGATGACAGTTGTTATTTTTCATTTCCTGTTGCATCCAGCAGCTCTAGATTGTATTTGAAAGGTTAAAGCTCTGAGAGGGTCACCAAGGCAAAGTTGAGATGGAATAAAAAGAGAAGATGAAATTCAGATTTAGAATATCTAAGCTGTCCACAATGATCCTCTAGCTTTACCTTAACCATCACAGCACTGTATTTTTAAAGATAACATGCTGAACCAAAATTATAGCCTTAGACTCTTTTTTTTTGACAGATGTATACTCCATCATAATTAAAATTAAATTAATATTAAAGGATATATAGTGTTATTAAGTAGAGTCTTCTTCACCAGACCTGGTGCTCATTACCAGCCTAATTCAATATTTATCAACAGAAGATTAAGAAATTTTTGTGTTGATTCTATGGTGGACTTTACAGTACAATGTCCTTTACTGTCACATGCCTTTGCCTTTCCCTTCCCCTTCAATATTGTGTCAACATTTGGGATGAGCTCAAATCCTAATGTGTGATCTGACCTTCTGACATCTTAGCCCAACGAGCTACCAACTTAGCCATGCTTCCTGCTCTGGAGAGCAGAGCACAAACACCACCCTCAAGGATCTCCTTCTACCCACCCAGTATTTTTGTGCCTGTTGGTGCTCGTGCATTTTACTGTGTTATAAAAATCTTGGGTGCATTTCCATTCCCAAGGTAAGTATGTGGATCTCTGATTCTATCTATCTGGATTTATGTGGGAATAAGAATTATGCCTTTTGGAATTGGTGACTGTTGAAACTAAGAAAAAATAGGAGGGAAAATACAAATTGGATTCAAAAGACAGTATTGAATATGAAACTGTTGGTCAGCGTTAAGCAGCATTCTGAAAATAGAATATGTTTTTCTTTAAAATGATGTGATACATTTTTCAGGTACATTTGTCCCATTTTTCATTAAGCAGAGACATATTTTGAAATTGTGACATTTTTGGCTTGCTGTGCCAACTAATCAAAGAGCAAAATGTTTGCTGGAGTCCCAGTAAATAACATCTTCTGACTTTTAAACCTGCAAGCCTGTATTAGCTTAGCACTGCTGCACTGATGGAAATGCCAAGCTCTTAGAGCTCTTCCCTAGATAAGATAGCTTCAACTTTTGCAGTTTCCTGTTTTCTCCTATATTTTGAAAGGCCAAAAAAAAAAAAAAAATCTGCATTGCTCCACCCTTGCCTTGGATAGAGGCTCCAATTCAAACACTATTTTGTTTGGGAGTAGGAATAAGTTCACTGCCTACAGTAGCAAACTAGGAGGAGAACAAAAAAGGTTCCTTTCTGAGCTCTGCAGAATGGCAGGCTCAGTAATGTGCCTCCAGTCGTTTCCACAGCAGAGAGATCAAATGAATGAAACACCAGTGAGCCCGGGTAGTGTGGTCTATTTTTGGTAGTGAAACAAGCATCCACAGAGCTCATCTGCTTCACTGGGGATATCAGAGGAAATTGCAAACACTGCAGAAGGCTGCTCTGATGTCACATGCTTTTAGGTGGGTTAGAGAGACAAATACTGAGCCTTTCACTTTGGATTTCTCTCTGTCAATTGCTGTTTATCAAGCAAGGGTGTGGTTTTGTCTACATCATCTACTTTGTTCAACAAACAACAACCTTTTCAAGTACTAACAAGGTCTGTGATGTGTAAAGTACATAAATAAGCAGTGGAATAAGTTCGGATTTTCCACTCGCTTTTAAAACATACAGAAAATATATATTTGATAAGTTGCAAATGCAAAATATTTTAGCTTTTCCCACCTCGTTTTCCCTCCACTTTTCAATTTTTAATTATTGGAAATAAAACGGAGCTAGACAAAGATGCAAAGAGAGGGATAGCAGCGAGGAAAACGAATGCTCAGGTTTGGGGGGAAAACTGGGACAATGCACCAACTGTGATGGAAAAATAAGGAAAAGAGTATTTTTTGTTTTCTTTTGTGAAACAAATTTAAAATATTTCAACTACTCACAGCCTTTTCCACTGCTGTAAAGCAGCTAATACTGTGGACAAAACAGTATTAAATCTGCAGAAACAAGTAACTCCCTCCTTCTCTCACAGTATGGCACAAGGAGCAGTGCAAAGTCACACCCCACACATACTGTTGAAGAACTTTAACACTGACCCTGCTCTGTAGTGTTACCTCCCTCTCAGCAGAGACTTTAGAAGAATCCTGCCTCTTTTTCCTGTTGACCGGGATCAATTCTGCCTGTGTTGAACAGTATCTGTGCATGATAATGCTTAGTAAGAGACTAAACTCCCACCTTGAAGCCCAGTCTCAAAGTAAACCTTCATAGTACTTCAAATACTATTTTGTTTCATTTCACAGAATCACAGAATGTCAGGGATTGGAAGGGACCTCGAAAGATCATCTAGTCCAACCCCCCTGCTAGAGCAGGATCACCTAGATCAGGTCACACAGGAACACGTCCAGCTGGGTTTTGAATTCTTTCCAGAGAAGGAGACTCCACAACCTCCCTGGGCAGCCTGTTCCAGTGTCTGTCACCCTCATCATGAAGAAGTTTTTTCTCATATTTACGTGGAACCTCCTATGTTCCAGCTAACACCCTTTGCTCCTCGTCCTATCACTGGATGTCACTGAGAAGAGCCTGGCTCCATCCTCCTGACACTCTCCCTTTACATATTTATAAACATTAATAAGGTCACCCCTCAGTCTCCTCTTCTCCAAGCTAAAGAGACCCAGCTCCCTCAACCTTTTCTCATAAGGGAGAAAAAAAAGATTTGTAGATGTATCTACAAAGATACATCTTTGTATCGGAAGACCAGAGTTTGGGAAACCAAAAGGGCCTTGCAGGATAGAAATAAATATATTTCTTGTTATCCTAACTTGGGCTTCAGTAGAGCTGTCTAGAGAGCTAACCGCATCTGCATGGGAAATAAGATCTTTACTTAATGGACTTAAGCCAGCAGATACTGATTACCTGAGGGAGCTGACAAACAAACCCAGTGTGTTCTGATCCAGTGGACAACACTGCTAACTGGCAGGCTCATTGTCTTACAGCACGACCCTGCAGAGGCAGCCCAGTGAGCAGAGGCTGCAGGCACAGGGTTACTGACTGACATGTGGCAGAGCGGAAGGAAAGCAGAAATACCTCCACAGTGCAAGGCATGTGTGTGGAGTGAGCGAGGGCAGAGCAGCACCTGGAAAAGGGCAGTAAATAGAGCTGAACAGTGAGGAAAGACCACAGGAAACTGGGTACCCAAACACAGTAGAACCAGGAAGGCACATCAAAGCCTTAGGAAAGGGCCACAGGTAGAGTGTGACAAAGAAGGGCACCAGCGGGCACAGGCTGCTTCTGATCTGCGTGGGCTGCAGCACCAGGGGCTGGGGGAGACAGGGGCAATGTGGACACTGCACCAGTTTTTTTATCTGAGAAGACACATCAGCATTTGGTTTCCTTTTCCTGAAACTTTCCTGATGTTTCATGTGGGGTTGGAAAAAGACCAGAAAAAATAATAATAAAAAAAAAGTGATTTGGTTTAAAATAATGTAAGTATTTTTCTAATTCACGCTATTGGGAGGCTGAAGTACAGCTCTAATACTTTGGTCTGTGAAAAGAGTAGGATGTGGCCATTACTTGAAGAAAGCACTGAGGTAAATTCTGAGTTGGGATTATCAGTTCCTAGGAAGGACGCTCACTCAGGTCTATGTGAGAATCCACTCACTCATGTACACAAAGATGATTTCTGGTGTAGATATTCTACAGAAATTTTACCTTGCAGTTTCACTATCTCAATGAGTCAGAAACCTCAACACAATACCTTCAAAATCATTTTAATGCTCTCCTTCCACAAACACACACGTGCACACATGCAAAACTCCAAGTCTTCCAAACTCTTGCAGCAAAACTGTTTTTAAACCAAGGTGCTGGCCTGAATTAACCTCTCTCTTAGTAAGATCATTCCAAAGCAACCAGAGACCTGAGCACATTAGGAAAAATATCATTGCATGGGCTGTTTGAAACTGCACCATCATGCTGAGGGTGTTTGCAAGGGGAGCTGGAATTAACAGTTTTAAACACATTCCAATCCTTAAAATCTTGAAGAGTAATAAATACATTTTACAGTGATTAAACTCAACTTCACAAAATTTCTCATGGAGTAAATTACCAATCAACCTGAGCGGGAAGACCAGAGTACAGATATTGCACTTAAATTTTATAAAATAAACCCATAGCATCTTAAAAATAGACCAAGAAGAATTTTAAGCATTGTCCAAAATATCACTCATGGAAGTTTCTTACAGTTTGCAGTTTCTCACTGAGACTTGCTGAGGTGTAATATTACCAGTACCTCAGACTGAAGCCTTTTCTCATACATGAATAAATGTTGGTTCAAGAGATGGATTCTAGAAATGACATTTTCATTTGAGGAGAACAGCATCTAAAAGATGTGGATTATTCTCTCCTGCTCTCTCAAATATATATAAAAACAACATTATATGTCAGCATATGGCTCACAGTAAAAATGTATGAGTTTGCCTTTAAAGACATTTACATCAAAAGGACCCTATTCATGAAAAGTCAGAGGGAGAAAGGAACTAGTGTAAAATTAAAGTGACTTACTGGTTCTGTCCATAAAATATTGGTTCTGCCTGAAGGAGTAATGAAGTGCAAAGAACGGGATAGAATCCTCATTATGGCTGAAATGAAATGAAAGGATATGTCTTACTAGTCAGTAGTAATTGCAGCTAAAATCTGCTTTCATTAGTTTATCTTGACATGATTTCATAACCAGTTAAATATCATTATTTACATTTGAAAGACAGAACACAGGATAAAGTGATCACCTCAGTCAACAGAAGATTAAGAAGTGAAACTTGAGTTTTCTGGATCAGTCACTACAAACCCCGCCAGACACTTTGACTTTATCACAAAATAAACAGCATATGGTCAACTCTACACTCCTCCTTTGGGTGAACCTTCACTCAGGATAGTTCATCCAAGTTCACTCACAGAAACCCTTATTAGTAAAAACTTTGCCTCAGCAAAATCTGCCTGGTCCACAACCAAAGGTTTTTTTGGTGAAAGCGAGAAACAAAAATCTGTGCTTGATAAGAAGGCTTAAATCACAGCTCCTCATCTTCCAACTGAACACGCCTGTCATGGCAATATCTCAGAACCACAGAATGGTGGGGGTTGGAAGGGACCTCCAGAGATCATCTCATCCAACCCCCCTGCCAAAGCAGGTCACCTGGAGCAGGTTGCACAGGAACGTATCCAGGTGGGTTTGGAATCTCTCCAGAGAAGGAGACTCCACACCCCCTCTGGGCAGCACATTACTAACAGAAGCTTCTGCAGCAAGAACATGTGTGTGTTTCACACTTCACAGACTGTTTCACGTCTGCTTTGGACAACAAGGGCAGACACTCTTGTACAGTTATGTCAATTTACACCTGATGAAAAATCTCCAGGGAAGACTAACTGAAACTGCATTTCTGTACACTATGCCATTGACATTAATCACATTTATCAAATATTCAATGCAATTCTATGATGAATGAGATGTGCATAAAGCTATTTGATTTTGCTGGTGTCTGAACTAACAATATCTACAGTTTTCTTGGCAGATCCATAAAGACACATAAAGAGCTTATTAGCTCACCCTTGCAGGGAATAATGCTGTATGCAGCATGAGAAATGCCTTTTGTGGTCAGCTTAGATCAACTTCAGACTCAGAAAATAAATGTATTTTGCACCTAGTCTACATTTCCCAGCCCAGCTGATGAGTTACACAGTGAGTTGATGATTTCACTGGGAAGTGTAATATGTTACTGCCATCTAGTGCTATGCACCAGGCTCAGCCTCTGTCATGCAGCTGAAATAGAATATCTTAATATGACACGTGGGAGCATTAGATAAAAAGATTACATTTCCTATCAGTTGATCTATGAAGCTTAGGATACAGTTGAATGACATGGTGACTTTTTGTCTGGCCCTGTGGTCTGTCTCCTATTTATATGGAGTAAAATAAGGTTGTAACAGGGAAAAAGCTCCAAAATCATAAAAGAGGAATGGTATGCTGAAAAAGTGAAGACTATTATCTTCAGAGATAACATCAATGAGCTAATAATCCTTAGCCAGGATAGAGCTGTCTCTCCCTCTATTAAATAAAAGCCCCAAAACTCTCAGGTGCCTACAGATGGTTTCCCATCAAAGTTTTCCTAAGATGATACAGTAAAAATTTGTCAACATTTGAAACTAAGGCAATTTCTTGGTCAATGTTTAGACCCTCAACTCATAAAGAAAAGAAAAAAATTAAAAATTTGCTGTTGGCTTTATGAGAGCAACTTCTGGATGCTGATAAGACACTTGGAGGGAAATGATGCTGAACAACAAAAAAGGCTGCCAAAGGAAAATCATATTTTAACTGTATGGACTCAGCACTGTGGGGTAGTATGTGACTCAAATAACTTTAGCTGTCAACATTGACTACCTCATGTTTATTGACAACTATAATTGCTAGTGGTGCAGCAGGAGGAAAGTTACAATTAAAAAAATATATTGCAGAAAGAGTTCAAAACTTGATCCAAAATTTATGTATGAGACTCTTGGTTTGCATTCTGGGCCAGCACTTCAAAATGTGCAAAGAGAACTTCAAGTATGGCTTATAAATAGCACGAGGGGTGCAGCAACTGAACGGTAACTTCATGGTTTGTCTCACTGTGATGAAGTATTTTGATAAATTCCATAGTGTATCACAACATGCTGTTGTAAAATTGCTTTCTTTTCTTGACAAAGGATGAAAAGTCACACCAGCTGCTGCCAAGTGCCAAGTCATTTGTATTTCCATAAGAAGTTTGTGACAGCCTCTTAGTATAATCAATTTTATGTAATTTAGGTAGCTGTCTTCATTTCTCTATTTGGTGAAAGTATATTATAAGAAGTCCTTTTTCTCCAGTTAACAGAATTACATAGCTTGCAGCTGGAGTAGGAGTAATACTTCAGAGTGATTTCCAGGAGAGCACATAGAAAAGCAGCCCATAGTAATTCCTTTGCAATAGTTCAAAGAGAATCCTTTTCTATTTCCAGCCACTCCTACCTTACAACGTGCAAAAACCCTACAATAACATCTAGCAAGATATTCTTCGGTCCAACTTCATCCTGAAGTCAGATTTGTAACATTTGTTTCTTGAATTTAATAAAAATACCAACTAAGAGTGCTGGTGAGATCTGCAACAGCCCACTGGTGTTATAAGAAGCAGATCACAGAGCAAATCTTCATTTCCTTTTGCCCTGCATTGGACTAACATTTTATAACCTTTATAAAACAACAAAACCAGTGGAATGTGGTCATTTTGCACAACTGAGTGCAAGAACAACCCAGAATCAATCCCAAAGAGGTACGCTCTGTGAAAATGGGAATGTGCCTACTGTTTGGGGCATCCTTCAGGCTTTTTCCTCCCCAACAGCCAAAGCTGTGACTTTATCATTCAGCCTGCAAGTCATTCTCACTGCTACGACGATTCCAGGAGCTAGTCATTATCTCTCTGTTGTATCATCATAGGATATAGCAGTGATGTAGCTATGAATGATCTTCTGGAGCAAAGGCCTGCACGCTTGGTCACTTCCTTTTCTGCTCCCTCTGCCATCTTTACATATATTGAACTCATCAATCAGGCCCTTCTGAGACAATGTTTTCTACTGTCTAGGATCAGGCTCAGTTCACATCTTGTAGCATCTGCCCAAGATGGATGACCACTCACTAACACAGGCTGGGAATGAGCTCTTTATTATTGGAATTCCTTGTGCGGTGCAAGCCCACACAGTGGGTAACTCGAACCAGGCATACAAATCTTCTGGCTTGGTAAATTATTCATTTCCCTTCAGGCTCCCAAAGAGTGAAAAAAAGCATCTAAAAACCTGCCCATTAGCTAGTTGTTTTCTCTGCAATGTACATAACCTAAAACCAATGGCAAATGTAGTTATTTCCCACTGGAGAGGAGTTATTTGCTTTTCCTAAATTACGATCAAAACAGGCTTGATATGCATTAATAGAAGAGTGGTGCTTTACACTCAAACGATTTCCTATAGTTGCAACCACAGCAACAGAATAAGAAACCACGTAACAGAAGTAACAATCCCGAGAGCTGTTAATGACAGACCTGGAACTGCTTTTGTTCTGTGACCTTAATGACAGGTATGATACAGAAAGAGAGGCTGCTGAAGCAGGTAGGAAACAGCCCTCTTCACAAATCAGTTAAAATCAGCTTCTAGAAGAGACTAAGACAGACTGCTTCACAAGAAAGGCTGTTCCATCAAGGAAACAAAAAACATATCTTCAATTTCTGAAGGCAACACAATGGTATCTGGAAAAGTTGGTCCAAAAGAAGAACAATGGCAGAAATGGATTAAGCTTGAGAAGAGAATTAAGCAAGAACTTAACTACAGAAATTAAATTGTCTAAAGAATGAAAATCAACCAGAAAGATCATAATTGCTGATTCTAAGCTCAGTCGGTCCCGCCACCAAATATGCAAATATGTCCCTATCTGAGCCTGAAAAAAATGGACACGTGAGGATGGGAGGACGGCTTTCCTTCAGACTCTATCAGAATGATGGACTGGAATGATCTGTGGCATGGGAAAGTTTGCTCTTGTCACAAGGGAAAGAGCTACTAAAAAGGCAGCCTTGGATTGTCTCAGGGGTAAAGGTTTTCCTGATTGAGATTATTTATAGAGAATTGGGTTTTATGGTGGGCGTTTTATTATTTTCTTTTTCTCTTGAAAATTCCATCCGTTCCTTGTTATTCATTTCAGATGTTCCACATGAATGAAGCACATCAAGGTGTCCTTTGTGGAAAAAACCTAGCAGCAACTCAGTAAACTCACCATCACTGTAAGTAAATTCAACAACTGGAATTACTAACATTTGTCAAAATTGCTTTGTCTTTTCCCTGCTAATCAGCTAAATGCATTGGAATACATGGCTTACTTTAAAGGGAATCACCCCTGTCACAGCATTATCTGTGTGTTACATGTGTGTAATGAATCTCTCTCCAAGCAGATCAGAACAGGCTGCATATTTAGAATATTTCCTGAGTTGTATCTGCCAGGAAGGATGCTTTGCATGGGAAACTGGTGCTACTTTGCTTTTCTTGTACTTGCAGGACTGGCTTTGTCACAGTGGCTGATTAACATTATTCTATTTTACCAGCATTAGTCTATCCCACTCTCTTCTATTATTATGTTTAGCATGGTTATAATATGAGTTTCCATTCTCTGGAGTTTTTTATTCTTATAGATTTCTCCTTAGTGATTCTATGGAAAATAACACCTTTCTTGTTTGATTAAAATATCCTATGTTCATGCTTTCATTGATAGAAAAGGATATTTTAAAACAACCTTTGAAACTGTATCAATCTAACAATGTCTGTATTTATGAAATCCTGAGCCACTTTAGGATGATGATTAAATGACTTAAAATTCAGATACAAAAAGATATAACCACATGGCACTAAGATTTCAGGACATGTGCTTAGAGGGTTATACTGACACAGTATTGCCCATCTTCTAAACTGCTCCTCAGCTCATGCTGACTCCCCTCCGGACCTCTGATCCTCTCCTCCCCAGAGATTGCAGGAGGTCCATGTCCCACAACATGTTTTTAAATTTATGAATACAGAGGCTTCTAAAGGTAACGTATATCCAGGCTGTCAGGAGGCTTCAGAGCTCTGGGCAAAGTGTTTTGTGTGTGCAGATCATATGGATGCAACTTCTGTTACAGTGGCAGTGTGGGAGTATTCATTTTCATCCTGTTTCTCAGCCAGCTCTACAAAAAGAGGATGAAATGATGACATACTCAGTGGTCACTGAAAAGCTGTTCAGTTGTCTTAGAATCTGTGCTGGGTGTTAAGAATAGAGTTTTGTTTGAGTTTTTTTTATGCCTAACAATATTGCTTCTACACACACACACACAAACACAAAAACACACACACACACCCCTTTATGCTTTATGAGTGGCTTAGTCTTTATGTTATTTTATTTCTCTATGGCATACAGTACCGTATAAAAATTGACACAGAAAAAAAAAGTGAATTCTCCCTCTCTCTATCCCTTGCCATTTTAAAGAATTTATATGGACCCCTGGCCTCTGTACAGTGACACACAGAGAGCCATGAAACTGTGAACTGTTCAGCACTGAGATCCTAAAAGATCATCCTGATAAGTACTGAAGCAGCTACAGTGATTTAAAAAATCACAAACCAAAACGACCAAACAAACTAAAACAACAACATCTTTGAGTCAGTCCTGCAGCTGGCGTAAGGCACTCTACCTCCTCTGACTCCTGTGCCATTCTGACAGTATCAGCCACTGGAGGCTGGTCCTCTTTGTGCAGTAATGTGGAGAGTATCATGTAGAAACATAGCTCTAAAAAATGGTAAATCTCATTTTGGCTGCCCTTCTCCATTTTCAATAGGAAAATGAGAAAAGAGTGGACTGTTTCCTTACTTTTAAATAAGATGTTTTCCTTCAGTCCCCTCTTCTTGCGAAAAAGAAAAGGAATTGTAAGGTAGTTTCCATTCCCATCCTTTTCTTGTCGAAAGAGAATTTTCTTTTTCAATGAAAATCTGAAAAGATAATTGAAGATGGATCTCTCTAGAGAAAACATAATTAGAAAGCAGTTTCTTCAATGAGGAGTGATTCAATAAATGACATTCATCCATTCGAAGGCATCGGATCTTTTAGTATGACTGGAATGAGCATATTTTACAGTGAGCACCTTGTGTCTCTGCCCTCCCACCTTCGGGTGTTGGCTTTCAACAGCCTGTACAAGAGCTGCCTACGAGACACTGAGGCAAAGCCTGAGGCATTGCAGGGAGCAGTCCTCCCCTTTGGAATCACTTGTGGATCTGTATCATTGGAAAGGAAGTGTTTAAGATAAAAATGATGTATGAATCTAATGGGTCAATCCTTGCTTAAGCAATTAACATTCTTCCCACCTCACATTCCCTTCAGATTTGAATTATTGAATAGTTTCTTGCTTCACCTTCTAAATACTGAAGTATATTGTTTCCTGTAGAGAATTGCTTTTATATTCTCTTCCAGAAATGACTGCATTAAAAGTATGACTTTGGCCGTTGTATATCGCACATGAGGTGTCCTTTTGACACCTTTTGGATTGCACAATACCATACAAGTACAAATTCTTTTTGTATAATTGCAGTAATTGTCAGCAACTGCAGACTTTGCAATAAAATATAGGAGGTGGAAGAAATCTGTTCTTGGAGGGAAGATTTATTCTGAATTTGCCTCAGAGAAAATGGAAGGATCTGCATGCTTAGCATTAAAGAAATTATTACAGTGATTATGGATTTCTTAGGTATGGAACTCACAGAAAAAAAGTGCTTTTAAGAAAGATTTAATATCTCACTGTGCATTTATTCTTGTATTTGCCTGTTTGATTTACTGTATTTAAGATCTTTTCAAATGATAATGTGTGTGTACTGCAAGGGATGGGAAAGAGTGAGCTGGTCCAGATCAGAACTCTTCTACTATTTTAAATGGACCAAGAAAGATTTATATTCAGCTGAAAGTCTGATTAATGAATTCTAACCTGCTCCAGATGCGGATATTCCATCCAATTATTTATAATAATTTGCCTGTCTAAAGAGCTTTTCAAAACAAAGTGATCAATCAAAACAAAATGAGCATCAATTTCTTTATTCAAAATTATAAATAGCTTCTCTGATGCAGTGTGGATTGAGAAGAGTCTTATGTTTCCATATGTAAAACACTAAAAAAATTGGTGGTATTGTCTTTATCCCAGAGAACAATAGTATTATATTTGATTAAGGCTCAGAACGTGTTTGGTGCTGCCTACAGGAGTGAAAAATCAGCAAGCTTATTTGTCAAATTGAAACTTTAGGGAAACGGAGGAAGTAGAGGATTATAATAAAGCAGCATTTCTCTTATGACAAGAACTCAACACCGTGTAGGTCCTGCTGATGCTTTAGAGTGGTATCCTTCCCTACCTCATTGCTTACTTCTGTTAGCTATAGATGAAATAGTACACCTGACTTTCATGGCACTTCCATTTCATGATGTCCTTGTAAGATGAACAGGGAATTTCTCATCACAGTATTCATCAAGGATGTCATTCTTGGCATCAAGGGGGTTTATGCTTTGTACATTTATCAGAACTATTTTTTCCCTTCCCTACTCACACGATTGCTCTCTGCCTGCAACTGTTGGACCCTCTTTGTTCAATCCATCTGATTTTTCATTACATCTTTATTGTTTTCTGACCATGAAGCTGAAGAGAAATGGCTGCCAGGAGATGTTAATCTCTTCAGTGAAGCTTACACTTTTCAAATACTATACAGCTATATGAATCATAGAATCGTTTAGGTTGGAAAAAGCCTTCAAGATCATTGAGTCCAACCACTAACCTAAATCTACCAAGTCCACTGCTAAACCATTTCCCTAAGTACCACACCTACACAACTTTTAAACACATCCAGGGCTGGTGATTCAGTAACTTCCCTGGGCAGCCTGTTCCGATGCTTGACAAGCCTTTCAGTGAAGAAATTTTTCCAAATACCCAACATGATCCTCCTCTGGTGCAACTTGAGGCCATTTCCTCTTGTCCTATCACTTGTTACTTGTGAGAAGAGACCAGCACCCACCTCTGTACAAGCTCCTTTCAGGAGTAGGAGTTCAAAGAATCTGCTTGTCCCATAAAAAAAATCTTTATGTTTTGGTTTCCATTTTAAAACTCGAGGTTATTCAGCATCGAGAATTCTTCTACATAGAAAGATTAAAGCTCCAGGACTTCACCAAAGCCATGAGCAGCTAATGCAGTACTAGCTGATAAGGGGATTAAAAACTGACACATGTGGGCACCGCAATGAAGGATACCAGAGTTTCAGTTCCTTTTTTCCAACGTGACTTCAGAATACTTTAAGATTTTGATTCCTCATCTGTGAAATGAAAATAGTCTCTTGTTCCCTGAGATGGGAGTCATGTATAAGCCAGTAAACCTATTCCCTATCTGAGCAATAGGATGCACTAAATAACTACCTAGCTGTCCAGCAAGAGGATAAGTTTGTCTGTGTCATGAGTAGCCTGGAAGCTACTCAGCCCTTCTTCATTAATAACAATAATGACTCACTCTTTTAGAAATCTGAAATGAATTCAGATCTGCTCCCTGCCCCTTGACACTCCAAGGTTACGTCTGGCACAAACAGAAGGTTGCTGACACAATGCACTAAGAGATTGCAGGAGCCCCAGAGGGTGGACATTTATCAGAGATCACCAGTGAAAGGCTTTTTTTTGTATGCAGTACATTTGAGCAAGTAGGAAAAACTAATAGTGCTGACTTGAGGAGGCCAGACAGTCTGTAGACAAGCCCTGTGCAGATCTCCAGACCGCCCTGCGAAGGCTCCTCAGTTCTTGCCCTCAACACTCCTATTATTCCCTTGCAATTGCTGCCAGTTGGCTTGGTAACCACGGGCATATTTGAACAGCTGAATTCTTCCCTCAGTTACACTTGGCACCACTACGGACTTCAGGGGAGCTACAGGGTGTAACTGAGGGCAGAATTTGGCTTCCAGTATCCACTACAAACCAGGTCAAGGCCACCAAACGCATTTAATCCTTAATGTTTTAATCCATACCATTAGCAAAAGGAAGCTAAAGCACTAACTAGACCACCTTGCCTGAGAAAGCCCAGCTCCTTCATTTGGCCATAAGATCACGTGGGGCATGAATCTTTGTCAGGGTGCCAGCAAGTGTGGAAAAACCCCCGTTTCTTTTACCTGAAGTGCAGACTGGGTGTCCCTCCCGCTGCCGTCCGCCCACCTCTCACTCCGAGTTAAGCCAGCTTCCGGAGCCACACTTGAAACAGTGCTTTGTTTTAACCACATATTTTTCTTTCATGAAACAGGGCTAAGTATCCTGAAACTAAAGGAGTATTTTTTCATGCTGCTATAATTTGTGAAATAATGAGACATTTTGGTCTGTTAACTCCTCTTAAGCCTCACCACAATGTTATGCTTTGACTTCATTTGTGGTTGCAAAATATTTACTTTTCTCTTTAGTAGATTATATGAAGCTGTGTATTTTGTCTTGGGAGATATATACATATATTTATATATATATTTAATCTTAGCAGAAGCTATTAGTAAAGCTACCTTTGTGCTCTGATCTGTTTTTGGATCCTCTTTAAAAATATTTACCAGGATATTGCGGATTTATTTGCTGATGCTATCTTTCCTCAAAAAGAGTTAGGACATAATAATAATGTTTTTTTCACTGCGCAGGTCATATGCACACAAAGAAGTCTTCACTTGTATGGGGAATATATTCCCCAAACAATTATTTAGTAACATTAAACCTTCCCTCATTAGAGATTATTAATACAAGGTAGTATTTCTAAAACTGCCAGAGGGAGTCGGAATCTTAAACCTTCTAAAAAGTCAGAGTGAGCTTTTACCACGACAAACTCCACAGTGAAGGAGACAGTTCTATCTGCTTAGGATTTAAACAGCAGGACACCTGAGCTTATTTTCCTTCCTTTTCTACCAACATACTCTAGGTTCAGTCACCAAAAACCTGATCATCACTCATTTATCAGCTGAGCTCCTATCCAAGCAAAATTCAGATAGTGAAGATCCAGTCCAAACCAAACAGCTACAGTGTTTGGGAGACTTCTGGTCCTACATATGAGCCTCTTGTAGTTACAGTGCTGCTTGCACAACATGACTGTGAAATAATTAAGAATTTAATACTTGAAAGAGGTTATGATATGCTTTGAAAAAACCAAACATGTATCCAATGCTTCTTTCTCCCCACCCCTCCAGTGAGAATTCAAATATGACATACTCATTCTCTGAAAATGCCCCTTTACAAAGTTTTTTCTTGGCAATCAGAGCCTGTCTCAGCTAATACCTTTCTCTCTTCGTTCCCTATCAGCTTAGTGCCTTGATATCTCTACTGCTGACATTATCTTGGGGACTTCTCTGTTTTCCCTACAGAGTCCCTTAATTTAGTAGCTACCAAGTCTTGTAGGGATAGGTTTGGCATCAATGGATAAAGGAACCTGCAAAGGAATTCACTGCACATGAGGACACCAGTACTGCCTCATCCCCACAAGCTAAAGAAGCTTTTAGTAATCTTTTTCATCACCCCTGTGTCACTTAAGTCTGGCCAGACTCTTAGCAATTTTAAAGCACCTGAAGCTGGCAGAGGTGGCAAGAGTCATATAACCAGTGCCGAATACAAAGACAATATAATCTCTCTACTTATATTCAGCATCTCCTTTTCCTAAACACAAGTATTTGCACTCGCTCTGTTGGCCAAGGGATTCTAGCAGAGGAAAGTCAAGTTGTGTTGAGCCTTCCACAGAATTCCCAGATCTTTTTCACGGGTAGCTTTTCCCACATATATGGTATTTTACTTGGTTATTCTGAAATGCATTTTAATGTTCCTATTGTACTGAGTGCTACAGACTCCTGTCAGTGATCTTAATCTTTCATGACTTGTCAGTCTGTGTGATCTGCAATCCCTGTCAATTAGCTTACATTTTCTTTATGTCTGACCTGAAACTCTAAACTTGAGAAAAGTTGATTTTCAGAACTCTTTATACACTTAAAGAAAGGCACCTTGTTACATTAAAGTAGACTTAAAGAAATAAGGTTCCTAATTCCTGTTGACTTCCAATGGAAAAGTGCTTACAATATTTAACAACTTTTACCAGTTAATCAGCTACTTGCATGTGTTGTAAAGCCCCTAAAAACACTTTTAAAGATAACCTGTCTTTTAATTCATGCATTGTTTCCTATTGTGGAAGCGGAGAAAGGACCCAGAAATGAACATAAATTATATACACTTTAAAGTCTCTTTATATTGGAGAAACAGGATAAAGGAGATTTTGTTGTATTTTGTACTTGTGGACCTGTGCTGTCTTCTAACCACACACCCAGCTACACACAATCTATAAATGGGAATCTTTATGCTAAATATCTATATTAAGTATAAGATTCCTAAAGAGATACTAAAATAACTCAAAGTAGGCCAAAACTCCACATATTTTTTTTGCAGAACTTAGAGACAACATAAATTCCTGACCTTTGTTTTCATTCTTATATGGAATTAAAGCTATTTGGAGGTAGGAAGGGGGAAGGGGTATGAGTGAAAGGGAATTTATAATTTTTCCACAGACAAATCTTGGAAAAAGATGAATTAATTTAGAAAACAAAAGATGCATATGGCTTCCAAATGTCTCAGGTTTTTTTTTAGCTTGTGAGGAAAAATGATGTGTTTTGTTGTTTTGCTTTGACACTTAGCAGTGATCAACCACTTTCTCTTAGTAGAGTCCCAGGATTTCTGAGGCTTAGGTGACATAGGGGACACAAAAGGGGATTCAGTGACAGTCTGACACCTCTAGACAACCAAATTCAGTTTCGCTGAGAAACCTCAAGCTGCTGCTTCTAAACCAAACATTAAAAGCTACTAAAGATACTAAAGAATTTCAAAACAAACACTGAGGTGATACCACAATAGCCATGTGTATTTTAATCAAACACTTTTGGGTCTAACCAGAGATGAAATCCTACCTAGTAGAACCTATCTAGAGAAAACATGATACACACCCAAAAAATTCTGGGCTAAGTGAAATCCTACATATTAATCCTCCCTTTCAAAGAGCTCAGCCAAGGCTTTATTTGTTCCAGTCATTTTCCTGGATGCAAAGAGGAGCAGCAGATGCTTCTGAAACTCTCCTCATACTCCTGCTTTGTCTCTGTACTCCAGAGGGCACTGTGGGAATACCTATGAGATTTATCTATCAAGTCCTGCAAGAATCCTCCAGACTTTCTTATAAAAAATAACCATGAAATTATTTACTAATATTTTTAGACAGAGGAGCCATCAAATATATGAAAGCAACATCTGAAGAAATGCTGTTCAGGCTTCATAGCTACTATTAAATTTCTAAGGAGATGAGGTTTAAATTAAATATATCAGTCTTCCTATACAATATTTTAGTTTTATAACAGGATTGCACAGTCTCAAGCTAAATTCAAACAGAAAACAAAATAAAAATAGCTTTCATTTCTTCAAGAAATGTTTATTTTCTGGTGATTTTCCTGCTCAGCCTCAATTTTGGATGAGAAAAATGTTAATATATTAACTGCAAGTATAACATATGCTGTATTAAGTACTTTCTTCAAAGTACTTAAGTAATTTCTTCAATGATATGTAGGAAAGTGCTGCTTGATAGTATCTTTCATCATATGTAATATATAACTTAAAGAAGAAAAAAATCAAACATCTAAATACTTTACTTTAGAAAATATTAGTTGTGCTTTAAGCTCTTTCTGCTTCTAGATATTATAGCCTAAGAAATTACTTCCTTTGGTTTTGTGGTTTATATTTAAGACAGATATTAATTAAAATCACAGCTCTTCACAGCAAAAAAAAAAAAAATTCTGGTTACAAAATGTTGACCAAAAAATTTGAATCAAGTTTCCATCATTACTTTTCTTCAAAGTATTTTCTCCAAATAACTCTTCTTGGTTATTAGGGCAGTGAAAATCTGAATAGCAGAAAACTAACTGGACAAATCAGGTTATCCAGACTTCTCAATAAGGAGACCATTTGCCCCAATATATTGAGCAATGTGCATAAACACAGAAAAACTAAATCTTTGATGTGAGATTTGTTGTTTTACAGCACTTTAAAATTTGAGAAATCAGGTAACACATCCAGAAATAAACAGTTTGCAACTCTTTGGCCAACAGCTAACCCTCAACTTTTCCACCTCAGCACTACATCTTAACACAAGTCTATGTACTCAGCCACCTTCTTTGTGCAAACATGTAACTTCAATCCTCAGCTAAGGGCAGAATCCCAAGAAATTACACCAATAGATTCCTAAGAAACCATGCAAGCCTAACCCCCATTCTACTTGATTTTATTAAAAAGATAATTTTGTATTTTCAATGTCACCGTATGTTTACAAGCCAAACTATTTCTCTCTCAATAAAACAATTTGGCTGCATAAATAATACCCTGAATTTTTGAAGCTCCGGTTTAGCTGTTGTAAATTATCTTGATGAGAAGTAGGGATGTATATTATCACTCTCCACCTATAGTGGAAAACAGACTCTGAAAATAAGAATTTCTTCTGGCTCTCTCCAAAATTAAAGCAGAAATTAGTTTTGTTTAGGTTCATCTCTGTCCTTCAAGGTGATGAGTACTGCTGAGAGATAAGGTACAATGACCAAGAATATAGTTGATTCTTATTAATGTGGGGATTAGAGATAAGTGTGTGTAATTTCCTGCCCATATTTAGTGGCTATGGCTTGCTCCACATCTTAGTATGGTCTGTCCTGATTTGCAACTCCTGCCTCAAAAGCCCCGAGGGAGTGGTTAAAATAATACAACAATTCACTTATTCTCCCCGTGTTCCAACTTCTTTTTTTGTTTCCTATAACTTCACCTTTACTGGTCATTGTTTTCCCCTCTTCCTCTGCCCCACCATACATGAGAATGATTTACAGCAGCTTTATGTCATTCAGGCCCCACACCTCCAGAATGCAAAGCAACTGAGAATCAATGGCCACCATCACACTAACAGTAGAAAAGTATTCCTCAAAAATATTGTTATATAGAATTACAATAGGATCATATTCCAATTGCTTTAATAAAATGACTACAAAACGGGGCATTGTTTAGTCAGGGTTGGCCATAAAATTCTGAAATTAAGCCTTAACATGTATGTAGTAGAAGATTTCATATAAATAATGCCAGCAAGACAAATGGGAATCCCTATATATTGCAACCATAAAAAAGCTTATGGGGTGTTGCTTTGCTTATTATGGATTTTACCAGGGTTTTGTTGAGTGAAGTAGCAATTAAACTAAATATGCTGTCCCAGAAACCATTTATGACTCTTCTGTCTACATAAAGCAGACTCTGCTGAAAGAGACCACGACTTACATTTCAAAACAGGCTTTAGGCTTTCTTTTCAATGGTTGTAAAGAACCTAGGATGGGTCTCTTCACAACTGATCTGATGAAGCCAAAAGTCTACTGGGTCATATTTTTAGAATTTTGGGTCCTATGTCACTTGCCTAACAAGTAGGTGCCTTTCCCAAACAACTCTTAGGTTATTTATGATTACTTCCATAATCCAATATAGTGTTCTTAAAGAAGGATGTGTTTAAAGGAAGGACCAGTATGAAGAAATCTGTAGAATCTGTAAATAATTAAGCTTAGAGGGAGGTTGGCTAAAGATAGTATCTTGCAAGGAAAAATACATTTTTTGCAGTCTGAAAAGAGATACTGCCACAATATGTTTTTAACAGTTTGTTAATTTTATCTGCTAGCCCAGCTCATAGAAACAAGGATTTTTTGGTTAAGTTCTGCTTCACTGTTTGTCTGTGTCTTAGACATCCAGCAAAGCTACTCTCATTTCCCTTTGTCCACTTGCTTGTTATGAAAATAGATTTTAATAGTCCAGCCAGGAATTTTAATATATGAAACTCAAACTGCATGCAACATTTGCTGTCCATGTTCAAATGTGCCCCAACCCAGGCAGCAGCAGCAGCATTGTTTAGTCCTCTAGTAATTAAGTCTCATCCCTCCATGGGCATCTACGATGATTACAGTGGACACACAGACAAATGTAGACACAGGCAAATTGTGATAAAAATACATGGTAAATATGTATTCAACTGACCTCTTTAAAGGACAGTAAAAATATTTCCATTACACAATAAAAGTAACAAAGTGGATTGTCACAAAACTGACAAGAAAGAATGTTCTTGTAGGTATAGGATTCCCTTCAGGCTTCAGATCTGTATTCAGCTCCTCGCTCAGAAATACTTTTTGTTTCACAGAGAAAAAAACACCTTTTCTGTGCTATATTTCTCCATGTGTAAACCTCACCCTCTGTCTGTTACACTAAACCAGCGAGATGTTTGGGACAAAGGCTGTGTATTTACACTCTTTGTAGAACTTTGTAGCAGTGTTGGCTGATCTCAGCTGGGGCTGCAAAGTGCTCTATGTAAAACAAACATTCTATTTGGCTTGATTTTATTGCCAACACTTTAGGCTAAGCTGCTTTAATTTTTAATTAAAATACATCCGTAATACCCTTTGCATGCTTATATCTCTGTTGTTTCCAGCTACACACTAATTTTGTTGTCCTCATTTACACAACATTTAATTTTCTGGTGGTTATCTGGAGAAATTCCATAGTGTTTTTCAGAGCTTTTTGTCTTGCTGCTGCAGGTTTACTGGCTTGCTCCAAAAGACACCTGCCCTGAAGGTAAATCAGACTCTTTGCCATCTTCTTACCCATGATTCCCACAGGATAAGAGCATCAGTCATTGGCCTGCAATTATCTTTAATTCACTGGTACTTTCATTGGGCCAGCTGCATGAGGGACTGGAAGTGGTACAATGAGAAGACTGAAGCAGATGCATAAAGAAGATACATCAGAAGAACAAAATTATACACACTTACACATAGCTGCATGTGCATCTTTTAGCCACAAAATGATTATGACTTTTGTCCCCAAGAAATTATGATCCAAGGCACCGATTCTGCAAGCTTTAATTAAGTGCTTCCATGGCTCAGCGCTGCGTTGCCTGTGTTGCCAACTCTCTCTGTTCCTACCAAGAATCTTACAGCGTATGATATCTACCCAAAACCCCATTTCTAAAAGTCACGAGTCTTCAATGAGAACCTCCAGATTCATCTGGGGAAGAAAAACTGGTTTCTGTCATTGCACAGAAAAATACTGGAAAACATGATGCAGATGTTTCCTTAAGGCTCAGTAAACAGAAAGCAAATTAAAAAATACCTTTTTAAAAAAGTTCTTTGGTTTAAAGATCACATCTTTTTAATTTTAAAGGCCAGCCTGATGATGTTTTAGTACTTCAGGTTGACAGAACGATCACTGGGACTATTCACAGAGTATAAAGATAAAAATGTGCAAAAGATCTTTGTCAGATCTGGGCCTACAGCCAACCTCTCAATCCCCAAGAGCATGTCATATGGCACTACTTCTAAATTTGGCTCAAATTTGTTTTGGTGACTGCAAAATTTGCCTAGATCCAAAGCTGGTTCTGCATCTACCATTTAAAGCTTTTCCATCACATTTAGAAACATCCAAATAAATAAAATTACAAAGAAGCTTTTACCTGGATGTAGATGTGTTTATAAGCAAGTAAAGAGTGGTGAAAGCAAAGCATCGCTGGGCCGGGAACCAGAGGCTGATACCTGAGCTATAAACTACCACTGATTACAGTATTTAGTCAATTCACTAAAAATCCATTCCTCAGTTTCACTGGTTGTAGACAGATAGCCTCCTGACTCTTCTTGTCTGGACTAGAATTTGCCTCCATAAAGCCCCAGGGAATCAAGATGAAAGCAATGGCAGAAACTGAACGGGATAATTTCCTTCCTCCCCAACATTTTCCATGCAATGTTGGCAGCTAAATCTGCAAAGTAACAGTTCAGCAAAGGAAATCTTTGACAATGTCTGCATGTCTCACATTGCAGCCCCTTCCTCCCCCTTTTTAGCTGTTTATGCTAAATCACTTTTCATTTGCCACATGGAAAAAACCTATGCCCAAGACGAGGATACTCTGTGAATGCAGCTTCTTCCTTAACCCCTTCCAAGCTACAGAAAACTCAGAAAAAAAGGGTAGAGTTTGCTCATCTCCCAGGAAAAGCACAAAATGTAAAAGCCAAAAGACAATACCTGTCAAAGCAGCACATGGTCCCTTCCCTTAATCTGCCAATGCATATAGAATGTCACGGGAATAACCCCCCTCCTCTGTCCCTTACTGATTAATTCTTCCCTCTATGAGGGAAGCTTTGCTCTGAACAGGGAAGGGAAAATAATTATGGCAAAATCAACAGCAGCATGGCAGTAAAATATCCCTCAGGCCCCAAAAGAAACCCCACATCTGTGACTAGACCAGCTCTTTACCATTTAAACCCTCTGGAATTTTCTAAGCAAGGCCCACCAGGTCAGTGAGATGGCAAGCGAAATGGCACTGCTGCTGAGCACAAAGGCTAAGGTGGATGAAGGAGAGTTTATATCAAACCTTTCATGTTTTTTTTCCTCCCAGCTCCCCCTCAGCACAGCGCTGAGGTGCTGTCTACCCTGTGCCGCTCGGGTCTTTCCCTGAGGGAAGGTTTCTCTGCTCTTACCTGAGGGGAAACCGTCACTGGAGGGAAAGTTTCCTTCTTGTCACATGAGGGAAAACTTTTGTCACTGCAGGGAAAGCTTCTCTCCTGTCACCTGAGGAAAACTCCTGTCTCCTGAGGAGTGGCTGCTTCAGCCCTTTGCTGCAGCTGCATTCACTCCACTTTGCCACCTGTGAACTGCCCTTCTCCAACCCACCTTCCAGAAGCTTCCACAGCCCAGCCCACCTGGGTCTACTCAGGGCATCATGGCTCCTTTTCCAAGAGGCTGAGCAGAGCCTGCCTCACAGGCAGGACCAAGAAAACAGCCAGTCCTTGTCCCAGTTTCTTCTCAGCCATTTAACAGAGCATGGAGTGCAGGCAGAGGAAATGCTTCTGGAAAGTTCCAGTGAGTTTCTGGGAAGATTGGTAGAAATTAGTGTCGCTTCTCTGGGTGATAGGGTAGAGGTAAGCTTAGGCCTGTTTCGGGGGG
>VYZX01005977.1:14698-27370 GCA_013401335.1 Brachypteracias leptosomus | reverse complement strand
TTGTAAGACCCCTTTAAGTACTGGGGGCTGCAATAAGGTCCCCAAAGCCTTCCCAGGCTGAGAAACCCCAACTCTCCCAGTTTGCAGTAATGTCTTTTCAGTAGGCATGTTCTCAGATTGTTTCAGAATCAAAAACCCCTTCATGGGGAAGAAGCTTTACTACACAACAGTTAAGCAAGACAGATTTATTTAGAAAAACTACCAATTCCAGCAAAAGGAGCAAACAAATGCCTTTTGAATAGGGTTACTGACCTCCCACAGAGATCACACCCACATGCCTTCTCCTGCTGTTCATTTCAGGGCCAAAGAACCAGTTGTTCTTGCTGATAGAGTAACATTCAATGCTGCGAAATGGGTCACCTGATCCACCTCTACCACCAACACAGAACAGCACACCTGAAGAAGATAAAACAGATTTCCAGAAAAACAGCAGGAGGATGGGGGATAAAGCTGTAGAGTGAACTTAAAGTTATGTCATTTGGGAGAAGCTGTGTTTCATTTCAAGGGGCACAATCATTGCCCTGAATAATTGGATGTTGGATTTTGGCTTTTGCTTGGCATGCTGTTATGGTAATTAACTATCTATGCTCTTGCAAAAATAATGCATATTTTAAGTATACCTTTTGTGATTTTGCTTAGGTGGATAAACCATTTGTTAAATATAACAATGAAAAAATGAGGATTTGCCATCTAACGTTCATTGCTCACTCTTGGTCTAGGTTAGCCAGAGTTTAAAAGTTAGCTCAACCTCCTCATTCCAAAAGTAAGTGTCCACTGTTTCGGGTATAGCCTTGAGCATACTACCTGGTCATAACATACTTAACAGTTCTAGCTTTAATACAGATAGAGCTGATCAGGTTAAAAAAAAAAAAAAAAAGCTTTACAGAAAGTGAACGACTGCTAAAGTTCTGCTAGAAAAACAGCACATTACCTAATTACCAGATAGGTACACAATGGCTTTCCCAATTTTGCATTAACAACCATTACACGAAGCTAGCTAACCCTGAACAGATGTGCCACCTTTTCTCCACACCACTCCCTACTGGATAATCAGACACACATTTAATTACCAGCAGTCTGCTTCCTTGGTGTTGTGCGAATGGAGTACTCAAAGTCTGGCACTGCCCTGCTGCTCAGGTGAAGGTGGTAGTTTCTTGCTTCATCCAGCAAATCCCTACATTTTAGATTCTGCTTGACAATCTCTTCCTTTGCCACAACACCCATAAGGAAACAAATGGGCAAGAGAGGCAGCCGTACCTGACAGAAATGAACACAGTTGGAGTAACTGGCTGAGTCTCACCATTTACAGTGATGCACACACAACAGAAGGCAGCTTCTGAGCCAGCTGGCAGCTCCACGCTCTTCACTGAAAGAGCAGCTTTCATTTTTTTTTTTTTTCCAAAATAACAGCAATATGAACAGTTCTTTTTAGTGATGTATGTTTGCTACAATCATTTGCATTTAAGCAGCAGTGGAGAACTGTCCCTTGGCCCAGGCTGAGAAGGGGAAGGAAGAAGAAGTGCCACTGCCTGTAGTGCAACTGCACCCACCAGAGTGATGCAGGCAGCAGCACCCGTGCCTTTATCTGAACAGCCCATGTCAGGTTAAGTCTGCTCAGAGTATGAATCTTCAGCTCATCGCTATGCCAGCCTAAGAGGGCTTTTGCTAGAATGGTTCATTTTCTTTGGAAGGCAAGTCAAAAAGGAAACATCGCCAGCATGAACTAAGTGGCTATTAAGGAGGTACTGCTAGTGCAGCAACAGCTTGCTCTAGTGTGGACTTGACAGACTACAGGACTAAAAAAAGAAAAAAAAATGGTCAAGAGCTAATTGTTTCCTTCCCTAAATGCTTCCTGTGGTTCCCCAGAAGAGAGCTGGTGACCAGGCTGAGGAATGGCAGGCTCTTTCTGGGTGAGGCTACAGACAGTCACTGCCCAGAGCAATCCCCAGTGACAGGGAAGATGTGAAATAAGGTCAGCCTCTCCCAGACTGCCTTGAAATGTTCTCCTCCCCGCAGTCATTTAGTCCAGCAAACCTTTCATTTGCCCTTGTGAGGAATACAAAGTACAATCAAGCACAAAGTAGGACATGTTAGCAGGGAAAATTGAAGTAAACCACCATCTGACTTTCTAAGGTTTGGAGTCAATGCTGTCAAGCAGCTCCCAGTTAGCTCAGCAGCAATGCTGAAGGAGAAGTCCAATATCTCTGGTACTTCTCAGAGCAACAGGATGGTGCTGTTATATGGCTGACAAGTGTCCCTGTCTTCAAGTAAGCATCTCTACCCTTTCTTTCTTACTCGCTTTCAGTCCTACTTATTCCTTTACTTTGACCCAGCTTATTTTAGGTTGATTAAAAGCACCACCATAGCCCTGCTAATAGACTCACGAGGTTAGTGATGTAGCAAGAACACAAGGATGACAAATTCAGAACCTCATTATAACAGTAAAATGCATGAGGCTGACTATGATGTGGATAGTGAGTGTCAAGAAGCCCAGTCATGTTTTCTGCTAGCAATAACCACCTCCTTCCCAGACCAGGTTTTAAGCTCCCATAACAAGTACATATGCAGCTTGAATAACTGAAGTACCTAACACTTTGACAGGAAGCAGTTTGATGGGTGTTTAAGTAAGTTCAGCTGAGTGACCTTTTTATACCTGTCTTTCTTCCAGAAGCAGGGGACTCGCAGCAAGTCTAGATGATTAAACTGCAGACTCCTTCCAGATCCTACAGGTAACCAGCAGTGCTAGTCTACTGAGCATTAAAGGCTCTAGCTTATGTTTCCTGGCCTGCTTGTACAGCTAAAACATCTTAGGCTTTTGTTAATTAAATATATGGAACGTTCTAGAAGTAGCACGACTTGATGTAACACATCTCCATTACAGTTTTGCTTTTCTAGCCAAGTAAAAAAACCTCCTCAACAGCTTTGCTCTCCTTTGTTAAGTACAAATACTTACCAGCAAGGAATTGAGCATTTCAGGCTATAGCAGTATCAAACAAAGTGAAGTGATGGCTTTATGTTCTCCACTATGTGTAAATCTAAGAAGTTTCTGCTCTCACACAGATGCAGCCTCTTTGGGCTCCCCACCCTCCAGCCATGAGCATGAAGTAAGTACTATTCTCTCTATAGAAACAAGAATATGACTTCTTTCTGATGTTCAAGAGATCTAACCTGCTTCCACCTACAACTGTGAATACCAACCAGATGAGGCACCAACTGCTAAAAACATTTTTCACCTTGAGATCTAAGTAAGTACAAACAGTTGATTTTATAGCTAAACCAGTGATGAGATAGGCTCCCAGCGCCTAGGTATGCCCTACCTGTGCAAGTATTTCATCCAGCCACATAGCATGATGCTGTGGATTGGCAAGCAGCCACTTGATAGCAGCATTGTAAACTTGCTTTTCATTTTCAATATTCAGGTCACTGGAGGACAGGAGTTTGTGGAGGTGCTGTGGTGACACGCTCACAAAGTCTTCGCACTCCATCACTTCTGTAAAATGTTCGCAAGCATACTGATCGGCCATGTCCATCAAGTCAATGCGGTTGTGACTCTCTGCAAATGCTCTGACTGCCAGGCAGTTGGAAGGATGGAAGTGCAGTTTCATGTATTCACAGCATGCCTTTGCTACCAGTTCCACCTGAAGAATGCAAGCAGCATACAAGAGAGGCTGGACATTATCCACTGTAAGAGTAAGCCGTGAGGAGTATACAAACTTCACTAGGTCTTCTATTGCATTGCCATCAAAGTCTCTGATCTCAATCAAGGACTGCTTGGCTTCAGCCATTTCTGAAAGAAACATGGCTCTGAAGTAAGGTATAACACAAGCTAGCACCAGTTTGTGGCAGGAGATAAGCTTTGAACCAACCTGAAAAAAAAAGAACAAAAAAAACCACCAACCCATTTTAAGCTGAAATAAGAATTCTGAACTCAGTATGTGTTGAGCTACTGTATTTTGTTCAAACAAATTAACTCCATTTGCCCTATACTTCTGACATTAGATCAATGTATCCCAAGCAGAGTCAAGTTGTGGCTTGGCCACCAGAGCAGGACAAAACCGTAACACAAGGAAACAACAGCACTGATGCACTGATCTTGCTTTTCTTTAAGAGCCGTGTCCTATTTTTAAAATGAAACATCCTTAGGAACCTTCTAGATGTATCTTGGAGACAAGAGGAGACTGCTCAGCACTTGTTTGGTTTATGTGTATTCAGAGACTTTAAGGGGGGAGGAAATTGTAAAGTGACATTTTTAGACTACTTAATTTAAACTTTTGGACTTCTACTATTGTTGGGGAATTGATAATGCTGTTTATAGAAGCAAATTCATTTAAAACTGCAGTAATAACAGCTATTACAGAATTTACTAAAAATTGCCAATCACTTCAAGAATTTTAGAAGCTCTTTAGCCACAAAAGAGTATTCCCCATAAAGATGAGGTATTTTTCAAAATTCTGATCAGGAGGCACAAAATAAGCTTTTCACTTACAAAATTCTATAATTCAATTACATTAATAGAGAACGTAAATATTGAAGTTAAATGAACAATCCACTCTTTATTTGCATTACAGAAGTGCTTTCTTACAGCCTCTGTCATTCTGCAGTCTGCACTAACATAAAGGGATGACCAACTTAAGTAACCTGGTTTCCCCAATGAGTCAAATTACATTTGAGTAACCTTCATTTTCAGATGAAAATCTTCCAATTTTTTAAAAAAGGATATTAAATTATAAAGGATAATTTGGAAGTATTTTTCTAGCTCTATTTCAATACACAATTACTCTACCCTTTTTAAAAAGCATGTATTACAAAAGAAACGTAACCTGTAACCTGCCTGGTGAGCAGTACGCTGAGTACAGGAAGCAAACACACATGAAAAACTACATAGATTAAAACAGCAAAAGATGGATGGTTCAGTGTGAGTTAATTAGATCACTCCAGAAGGAACAATTAATAGACCTACCAAATGAACAAAAAATCCAAACTAACAGGAGAAAAGCAAATGGTATGTATCTGCCACTCTCCGCCTTCCAATACAGAGCTGTTCATAGGACAGCAGCAGTACTGTAGGAGGAATTCCAGATTTTAACTCTTTGGAGCAGATGAAGTCTCCCTGGGTGCTCCAATGGCTTAACACTGTTACAGTGTCAGCACTCACACTACTGATAGTGCTGATGCAAAAAGATGCTGCTCTGCTCTGTCAGGGAAAGCTCCTAGGCCATTCTCACCTTCAGAGATTTTTGTTCTGTCCATCATTCTGCTCTCTAATTAGATCTTTCTTCTGGATTAAGTGGCTTCACTATCTCACCCAAATCTGCATAATTTTAAATATCTACCATGTTCTTGGTATTTCAAAATCAGAGTTCCCCTCCAGTCTAGCTATCATATTTTATGAGCCAGAAATTAAATTAATAATTGGCCTGACAACAGCAATGCCAGAACTGCTCACAATCAGAGGTCACACACAAAAGCAGAATGTTCAGGAAAGAAGTAATTGTTCTTAAAACATGAGAAATGCCTGAGTGTTACAAAAAGAAAAATTAAGCTCACCAGAAAATTCTAGTTCAAGATATAATTACCAGTTACTTGATTTAGGAAGCCTTACACTAAGCTGTACATAGGTTGCTCTGGCCTCCATAGATTATATTTTCTTCTTGAGGACTGGAAGTCATGCAATCTAATATTCTTAAATTATCAAAGTAGCTCCACAAAATTAATACAAATGAACACTGATACAAGCCTAACTTAGGGAAAGTTGAACGGCAGCCAGAGTAAAGTGGATTTTCCAAGCAAGTTTTCCTATTAGGAATATATACTTAACTATGTTTATAAAATAAGGCTTTCTGCCTTTTTTTCAAGGGTGGGTGGAAAAGGAGAAAGGTGAGCCTGAAGTCAAGAAAAGGCAAAAGGAGTGCTGTTAACAGTTCTGACATGAACCTTCCCCAAAATGCCTTTTAAAATGCCATACATAAAAAGACCTGATGATGAGCTCTCAGGCAAGTTGTGTTCCATGGCTCTCATGCTGTCTGGAGCAGTTTTAATATTGTCATTCAGTGTCCTATGAGCATTAACTAAACTGTTATGAGACATCAGACCTATTCTCTGCTGCACCTAATGCCTGCTCAGTGGCCGGTGACAAGCAATTTAGTAGCTGCTGAGAAGCAGAACAGAAAAATGTCCTTGCTTATTCTACTCCTGTTGGCCACTGGGCAGAAGGGAGAGAAACCCTCTTCCTCTCAAGAGATTTCAACTGCCTCCCAAGTGTTTTAGAAAGATGAGATGCACCAGGAACATCCCAGATATTCCTGGTCTAGGATTTTCCCTGTTAATATCTAATAGTAGAAGTGACAGGCAAACAGTTTCTCCTTAAAGGCATCTGTCATTTGTTCTCCATATAGGAGCTATGCCTCATCTCTTTTTCTTAAGTAACTGTCTGGCACTACTAAGATGTTTAGCTAAGCAATAATTACTATTTGTAGGTGCTGACAACCACTGTTATGAATGCTAGATGTAAATTTATTGTGATCAGGATATAAGTAATATAGAGCTGAGTTACAAAAAATGAATTAAAGCAATGCTATGCAAGAATCATAAAACTGGTTCCCTCCTCCTCCTTTACTCTTTGATCAGCTGTAAAACAAAATTGTCTGGGGTTTGGTTGGGTTTTTTTCCTTTCTCTGAGAATGCTGGAAGTTAGATTTGTTCCAGAAATCCTGCTTGCCAGGAAACACCTAGCAGAACAACACAATGCAATAGAGGTAAAATTGTGAGTGAAAGGGCATGAGACCAGAGGCTACAAGGAGCTGAAATTGCACAGTAATATACTGATGAACTGTGCGAACTTGCTTAGAGGGCAAGTTGGGTGAGGTTAAAGTCAATTGACCCTCTCTCAGATTGTCAATATCTTAAGTGTTTACGTTTCAGTTGTAAGCTTCCTAAATAAGAAAAAAACCCCACTCTCGAGATGCCTCAGATCCAACAGGTATTCTGTGGCTTCCATAGTTCTGCCCAAATTGACAGTGACCTCCAGCACACTGATTCATAGCTTAATCTTCAGACTGTTAAATGTAACGGATGTGTGACAATATCACCTTCAGTGTAACATCGCAGAGCTCTCCCGCTTCAAAGAAGTGAAGAAGAGAGCTGTGAAAATCCTTCCAGGCCTCATCTGCTTCAAATACAAAGATGTCATCTTCACCGTCACTGTTGGAAGACCTAGTTTGCTGCTGCTGTTGCTGCTGCCTTTTCCCCTTTATCAGATGTTGTTTTGCCTGCTCTGGGACCATGGATTCTGAAGCCATTAGCTGTTTCTTCTTTCAAAAACTCCTGCCAAGATAAAATCCAGCCCATCAGGAGTGAAGTCCTAAAACACAGTTAAATTCTGTTCATCTTCCTGTTTAAAAAAAAAAACAAACAAGAAAAGCAGATGAGACATTAGGTAGTGCTGGTACCTAACACTTTGATTACATATTATAAATATTACCTATAATCTTACTTGGGAAAGGTGGGAGGAGAAAGTGGGGGGAAAAGATCCACAGTCAAGAATCCTATGCAGGTACCTTTAGGAAAAGTAATTGTTTGTGAACTTGCTGCACACACTTCTTGAAAAAGACATGAAAAAGAAAAGGCAAGGATGTTGCCTTCCAACATCTGATCTCACTGCTGTGGATGGCAGAGGAACAGAAGGGACATGACCCACAGACATCTGTGCTTCTTTGGTCCCTAAATTGCATCTCTCATCACTGCTGCCACAGCCAGAATATTGATCTGGCCCCAAGAGGTATTTTCCCCATATTACTCATCCTTTCTAGGATTCTTCAAAAGCTAAAGCAATCCTTAAGCATTGTGTGTGTTTATGCAAATACAAACAAAATATAAAAAACTTCTGCAGAACCAGAGAACAAGAATTTACACTTACAGAAGAATCTTGGAGTGAAAATTATTTCCTTTTATCTAGCAACCTTATTAATTCAACAGATTGATATTTAGGATCATAGAATTATAGAATGTTTGAGGCTGGAAGGGACCTCTAGAGGTCATCTCGTCCAACCTCTCTACACAAGTAGGGACATCTCTACCTAGGTCAGGCTGCTCAGAGCCCCATCAAGCCTGACTTTGAATGACTCCAGGGATTAGGCCCACCATCTCCCTGGGCAGCCCATTCCACTGATCTATCACCCTCATAATAAACTTTTTTTCAATATCCAGTCTAAATCTATCCTATCCTAGCTTAAAACCATTACTCCTTGTCCTATCATTACAAACCCTTTTGAATAGACCTCCTGCCTTCAGGTACTGGAAGGTCACTATAAGGTCCCCCCAGAGCCTTCTCTTCTCCATGATAATGAATGTTATGCAAAAGTTTGCTCCTGCTTGCTAGCTCTTGTTTTAGACTGCTTACCCAGCTTAGCTGAAAATATTTAAAGCGTCTAAGATTTATACAGCTCAAACTAAAGGAATCTCCGCTATACCAACCCCACAGTTTTCCCAGGGCTGAAAGACAAATCATTGATACCACAGACCATGGGGAGAAGACTTTTTCTGCTTCTGTCATTCTAATATTTTACTCTTCTTGCTACTGTGAGCTTCAGTTAGGTTAAGTTTGAAGTCCATCTTTTTTATCTGAAAAAAAAAGTTAAGTAGTAGGAGAAGAGCAAATATTTTTCCAGTTTGGTAGCATATTTTAAGTTTCAGCTCTGCCATGAAAAGCCAACTCAGTGAGATTCAGGCTGTGCATCCACATGTTTGTGGAAGATAATGAAGTTCACAAGAAAAAATGAAACACTATTTGAAAGCATGTAGGTAGTGCTTCAGCTTACAAGCAAGAATTCTATTGAGTTTTGGCAAGGGAAGCAAATGCATTTGTAAGGTTTTAACACAAAGTCTCTGGAGAGCATATTTAGTAGTGTGTTCCTCTTTTACACTGGCTAGCTTTGGTTTTCATGTTTTCTGGTTAATTTATTATGCATTCATTCTTTGTTCTAAGCTAAGAGTTGATGATTGCTGTAGTTCAGTGATTTCTGCTCATGGACCTGCAATTTCTGCTCATACCCTGGTGAGACCACATCTGGAATACTGTGTCCAGTTCTGGGCCCCTCAGTTCAAGAAGGACAGGGAACTGCTGGAGAGAGTCCAGCGCAGAGCCACTAAGATGATTAAGGGAGTGGAACATCTCCCTTATGAGGAAAGGCTGAGGGAGCTGGGTCTCTTTAGCTTGGAGTAAAAGAGACTGAGGGGTGACCTTATTAATGTTTATAAATATGTAAAGGGTGAGTGTCAGGAGGATGGAGCCAGGCCATTCTCAGCGGCATCCAATGATAGGACAAGGGGCAACGGGTGTAAGCTGGAACACAGGAGGTTCCACCTAAATGCGAGAAGAAACTTCTTCATGGTGAGAGTGACAGAGCACTGGAACAGGCTGCCCAGGGAGGTTGTGGAGTCTCCTCTGGAGACATTTAAAACCTGCCTGGATGTGTTCCTGCGTGACTTGGTCTAGGTCATCCTGCTCCAGCGGGTGGATTGGACTAGATGATCTTTCGAGGTCCCTTTCAATCCCTAACATTCTGTGATTCTGTGATCTGGCGTCGGAGGAAGTGGACTGACTGAAGTAACAAAAAGTTCTTCAACGCTAAAAATAAAAGTCACATGTCTAGAAAGAGAATTGATTTTCTTCTGGGATATTTTGAAACTGCCCATGTGTCTTACTAAATTTACAACTCCTTATGCATCAGTACTGGCCAAAGAGCAGCAAGTGACTTGAGTTTTTCCTTCTGGCATATATGCTACACTTGTCCTCATGCTTTAATTGCAACTACACAGATACTTGTCAAAACTATTCTGTGTCTCACCGTAAAAGAGTCACAAAATCACACAATTGCCTAGATTGGAAAAGACTTTTTAAGATCATCAAGTCCAATCATTAACCTAACACTGACAAGTCCTCAACTAAACCATATCCCTAAGCACTCCATCTATACGTCTCTTAAATACCTCCAGCGATGGGGACTCCATCACTGCCCTGGGCAACCTGTTCCAATGCCTGATAACCCTTTCAGTAAAGAAATTCTTCCTAATATCAAGTCCAAACTTCCCCTGGTGCAGCTTGTGGCTGTTTCCTCTTGTGCTATCACTTGTTACTTGGCTGAACTGTAAACACCAACACAAGCCCCATAAGTCTTAAGACAAATCAGTGCTGTTGGGGTGACATATTTAATGTTTTAAATAAACTGAGTAATAACACAAAAGCCAAACATAACTGATTTTAAGCAATGCTTTTCATCCATATCTGAAGCTTATATCAAATGAAGCTCTTGGAGATGCTCTGAGCTCTCACCTGTAAGAAAAGACGTTTAACACATATTTGGATTGTATATTTAGTACATACTAAGCACACATTTAGTATTGCAGGGGAAGAAACTAGAAATCACACTAGAGAAGACCAAGGCCATTACTCAGGCACATAGGAGATAAGGAGAATCACATGCATGAGGGAGGTCCCAGTATGGGAATATCAAGTAAGTGTCATGGGAACAAGAGAGCAAGTCAGCTACTGCTCCTCAGGTAAAAAGACGTTTCTGTGACATGTTAAAAATTAACCTGTTTAATAGAACCTTAAGGAAATATTCAGATAGCAATAGCCTGACACACTTTAGTGATGAGACTTTGTGACAGATAATATCATCTTACATAAGATTTTTATTCTTCCCCCATGTCACCAATTCAGGGACATCCTGTGATAGATCTTCATCATCCAAATCTTTTTAGATATCTATCCACAAATCCTCCACTTGTCTTAGTTACAACATCTCACAGTTTGAATCTTCAAACAGATCATCATCTACTATGGAAAGTAGCATCTGTAGCCAAGAGACAGCTGTAAAGCTAACTTTGAAGGAGGGCCAGGTCACTATATATATTCAGTTGGCTCTTAATTGCATCTGTATTGAGAACTAGCACTGTTATGAATGACAACATCTATTTGAAAAATCAAGGGACTTTCACAGTCAGAGATGTAAGGTAAGTCAAGAGCCACTACCATACTTAACTTCTGTAAAAAGACAGTCTTATCAACATGGTGCATGACTAGAGTTAAACACAAAGAGAAGTACTATTACAGATGTAAATTACAATATTAAGATAATGTACTGAAGCGCGTGATACAATCTATCATGACCAGACAGAAGGAGAGCACAGACGTTTCATTTGCAGAAAATAGTGGTTTGGGCTGATCTGAATGTTTAGATATAGGCCTTTGCTGTTCTTGGATTTTAAACAGAACAAAAATGAGTTTTGGTAGCACTTGAATCAAGATACCAAACTCTGGAAATCTAAAGGTCATGCAGAAGTTATGAAGGTCAGTATATTTCAATTCCAAACCTACTCCTCTTTCCAGCTTGAAGTGGAATGGTAAAGTTTTGTCTTCACACAGCCTTAAAGTCATAGCATATGAAAAAGTGCAAGAAGTTTAAGCTGTACCTTCACATCTTTAATTATATAGATGTTCACTAGTCTAAGAACCACTAGCTAGGAGGATTAATCATCACTTAGGTTAGTGTGCATGATGCTCTGTTAATTATGTACTAAGAATCCACAAATATTTGCTCCCCGAATCAACAGCAATGCAACAGTAACATCCAACTACTTGAGGTTAGTTTAGCACTGGGGGAATGCTGCAGCCGTACACAAAGTCTTTCCTCTCTAGAGCAAATCACTGGCCACTCAAAACCTCAATAACATGTACTCCCTTTTCATCCTGGCAATTAAGTCTTCCAGTCTCAGTACAGTCTAGTATTTTGATTACACTAACGAAACTAAAGGAAGTGCCTCATTCATAACATTATCTGTTATTCCTTGCTGACAGCTGCTTGACACTCCATGAAGGAGTAACTGTCTGAATAAAAAAAACCACAAACCACGCACTGTTTATAGCTCACCATTGTTTGTTGAGAGCAGGTCAGCAATTTTCTTGTTCAAGTTAAATATTTAGAAAAATTAATGATGTCTGCTGTTCCCAGAGTGCAGCTGTTCCAGACCTCAGAGCTGTTGTTCTGGTCCTCAGCAAAAGACCAAGGATCTCCTCCAAGCTATTCCTCACTATCAAACTTATAAAAGAAAGCAGGGATGGGAGCTCAGAGCACAAGCACGTTATATTATCTTATCTCTGCTGCAGTTCAGGTAATACTAACATCCTAAAGTGAAGCTATTTTGATTCAGACATTCTAGCTAGACCTACAACTGATTTAAGGGTAAAATTCTTCAAGTTGTGTAGAGTACTTATGTTCAGTAGAGATAAAATACCTCAAATAACTTTGAAGCAAAAAGAAATGGAAGACATTAGAGAGTGATAGGACATAAATGAACATTGCTTTGTTTTCCCCTGTCACAGAATCACAGACTGTTAAGGATTGGAAGGGACTTTGAAAGATGATCTAGTCCAATCCTCCCATTGGAGCAGGCTCACCTAGATCAAGCCACACAGGAACACATCCATGCAGGTTTTACACGTCTCCAGAAGAGACTCCACAACCTCCCTGGGCAGCCTGTTCCAGTGCTCTGTCACACTCACCGTGAAGAAGTTTCTTCTCGCATTTAGGTGGAACCTCCTATGTTCCAGCGTACACCCATTGCCCCTTGTCCTATCATTGGATGTCACTGAGAATGGCCTGGCTCAAAATA
>VYZX01005977.1:0-14204 GCA_013401335.1 Brachypteracias leptosomus | reverse complement strand
GCATCCCATCAGGACGCATGTACATCCAGATTGCTTCATTGGTCCCTAACCCAGTCCTCGTCAACCAGGGCAAACTCCTCCTTCATCCTGACTTCCTCTGGGGCCTCAAGGGTCTGGGGCTCCTCAGGGCAGCCTCCAGCAGTATAGACAGAGGCAAAGAAGGCATTCAGTAACTCCACCTTCTCTGTATCCTCTGTCACCAGGGCACCCGCCTCATTCAACAGTGGGCCTACATTGCCTCTAGTGTTAGTTTTATCTGCAATATATTTGAAGAAGCCTTTTCTGTTGCCCGTGACCTCTCTTGCAAGGTTTAATTCCAAGGAGGGCTTAGCTTTCCTAGTTGCCTCCCTACATCCTCTGACTAGAATCTTATAATCACCCCAAGTGGCCATCCCCTCCTTCCAAGGTCATAAAATTAAACCCCAGGAGTCCTGGCCCACAAGCCAACCTAGACATTGGAGTACATGGCCTCCTCCCTCTGTCAGGTACCTTGGGAGATAGCGCCCCAGAAAGAGAGGACTGTCCCTGTTCCTCCACTAACACAAGGGAGGAAGACATTTCAGCGAACAGAACAGAAACAAAACCAAGACTCCCACTACAACCGCAACTAGGCAGTGTTCAGATGAGAGGTATGATACCCGTAAATCCAATGCTCTTTATGAGCAGTGGTACTAAAGCTGGAAAAAGAAGGCAGAAGTCCAGCAGAAATCAAGATACAGGTGAAGTTTCATCAACTACCTCGTATATAATTTTGGTTACACACGCACAAGATGAGAAAAAAATCACACCACGATCTGTGCAGAGAAGGGCAGATTGCCTCATTCAGAAAACAAAAGGGCCTTTTAACTGAAGGATATGAGAAATTTGGTTTCTGTAAGTGCAAAATTTGTAGTCCTATAAGCAGGGAAGTTTTGGAACTGTGTGCATATAAATGTATACAAGTTTGTACGTGTGGCTGTGTAAAACTAACTTGTCTAAAACTGAGCCTGATGAGTCTCTGCAGGTAATTATACATTGGTGCTGCTGACCAGGTAAGTATATGCAGTGACAAGATCTTTTCCAGTTTAATCTAGCTAACAGAACAAGCCTAGATGTTGTCTTGTGTTGTACTAAGAAAACCTGAACGTTTGAAAAGGGGGCAGCTGGCAGAGCTAGGGAAGAGGGAAGCAGGAAGGCGAGGAGGCAGCTGCAGCGCAAACTGCAGCCAGGCAGCAGCTTTGGCAGGGGCTGCACAAGCAGTTGTTCAGTCCAGTTACAACCGCATCACCAAGAAGGAACATGGGGGGAAAAAACAGTGCAGAAAAACCTCAGTGCTCTCCCCTTCTCCATTCACCAATTCCATCAAAGGAGTTATGGAACCCTCATGCAAAACTGCTCAGATGCCCACGCTAATTAGGTCAAATCAGATGGGGTTGGAAAACATGGGAAAGTTCAAGTTACACACTGTATTACATGCCAAAGCCTATGGTACTTTAACAGGAAAAAAATATTTTTAATATAACAGGGAAAAAAAAAGTCAGAAACCACACATCTAACTGGTTTAGCTTGTTTCAAACCAGCAGGCTTCCTTTTGCAGAAATTTATAAAAAAAAAAAATCTAAACACTAATACAAAATTTCTAGATCCTTTCAATATTTCAAAGATTCTTTGTAGCAAAACCTGACATTATTATGTTCTGTGTTACTTGCCAAACAGGTAGTTCAGAAAACAGTGAAATGAATACAGCTGGAATCAACTTTCATCTGTTTTTACAACCAAAGCCCTCTCAGTGCTGTAGGCACACAGTGAATGAAGGCTGCTCTTTCTTGGAAAAATGCAACACAAAAAGGACAGGAAAGGTGTTTTGCATAGTCAGACAAAGTCTCATTTTGGAACTAATTCTGCCTGTCAACCCCTTAATCCTGTTTTGACACAGGTTTCCTTGCTTCCTTTGATCCAATATGTGAATATGCTCAACAAAGTTCTGCTGAGGTTTAATACCAGTTTCCAATGAACATCAGAAAGGCCAACTGTCTTCTGGGCTTTATAGGATGGCAAGTTGTCAATTTTGTTCAATTCTGCATAATCAAAAATGAAAAACCAACCTAATATGCCATGATTTACTTATGCTTGATTAACTTTTGCTTCAGAACAACCACCAAAACCCATCAGAAGTCCCAGAACAGAGGACTCTGCTTTGCAGATACAAGTGTATTTAAGTAATTTATTTATGCAAGGTAACCTTGGGAATACCCAAAAAGTAGAACACAAGAAAAAACCACTGCAAATCAGTGCAATTCTTAGAAGTATAGTGAAGTGTTGATAGGTATGTAATAAAATTTTAACTAGTACTTTACATTTGTAAGAACACAGAACAGGCCCTTATCAAGAAGGAGCATTATTGTCTTCTCTGATGGACCTGATTAACAATAACAGTAGTTTCACGGTCTCCACAACAGTGTTTAGTCTAGCCCTTCCTGGGAATGTTAACAGAAAGCAAAATAATTTCTAAGACAATTGCCAGTTTCCCTTTATCCTGACATGTAAATCAAGGCATTGATTACCCACCAGAGCATCCCAGAGCTGTAGCCAAACACTGTTTCCCATACACCCACCAGCCCCATCCTCTCAAGGTTTTCTGCCTTAGCTGACAACTGTCATCATAGTCTCTTGGCTAGAGACAAGATTCACTGAGGCTGCAGCCTCACACTACACTCATAAGTCAAAGAGGTCAAACCATAAAGTAGTATCATTTTCCTTTTGTCCCAGAGCTATAAGGCTCCCTCAAAATCTGTTTGAAATCAGGAGGGGACAGAGGTAATATAAGATAAAAGAATTCACAACCCAAAAAGCCACAACTATGGATGCAGGAAATTACTACAAAACCTGGTAAAGCCTGCTGAGGAAGAACTTACACTGGCTAACATTGTGCTATGCTGCCTTGCATCAAATTACTGGCAGTAATTACACAATGACTGTATCCTCTTGTGACCACACTGATTAAACGTGCATTTACAAATGAACAGCCAACAAGAAAACTGGATGCCAGCCTACTGACATCTCACTGACAATTAATAAAATAAATGAAGTAATGAGTACACTGCTAATCATGTGCTGCACAGAAACCACAGGTACAATCTTGGCACAATACAACACAGACCCACTTCTTACATAGCACAAGGGTTCACACAGAGATTACAGGGGAATCAGCCAACTCAAAAACCTGAGACCCAGTTACTTAAAGAAGGTGGTGGAACCTTTTGCAGCTTAACCTCCATTACAAGCAATGAAAGCCCTATGTGACAAGCCTGATGTGGTTTCAGCTTGTTAACATTTGATGACCATTTTACCTGCTGTGGTACTGTTCTACAGTCACACGTGTGAACTGTTTCTTGATCATACTTACAGAAGCCTTTGCAACAGGCACAGGTATCTTTGAGTTTTATAACTTTCACTACCACAGAATACACAGGAAAGACTAGGCAAAGAAGGAAACACAGATCTATGTACTAGGAGGCTCTATCTGGTTTGTGAACTGCCTCCACACCCCTTATGAATAAGAGCTTGATTAACTGATACTTCCCAGCCAGTAAGCAATTGGCTTGAGCAGAGATGGGAAGGTGAAATCCATCAAAGCAGGAAGGAAACTCAAGCAGGCAATATAAAGAGGTGGTGTAGCATCTGAAATTCTCATTTATTTGAGAAGGATGGAGTCGCTAGGAACTAGTGAGGCTCTCCCCAGTAGCAACAGGCTAATTTTTTGCTGGTTTTTAAAACATAAGATATTTGGTTTGGGGTAACTCAAGTGAGCCTACTTGTTACCCCTTACAAGATGTCAATAGTAAGCTGACCAGGGCACTAGTTTCTCCGGCTGTGTTCTCCACAGCAGTGAATTACACGCAGTATCTTGAAACGTGTGGACTCCCAGCTCAGTTTATTTGAGTGTTTTTGTCTTTGTTGCCTGAATCATAAGGTAACTAAGAGCTCTATGAGCACAGGACTCCACGGCTGCCTCCCGAAGGATAAGCCCTCTGATGCTGAGGAGAGGCAAGCACGCAGTCCTTGGGTGCTCTGGCAAAGGGCGCAATCCAGCCCTGGGTGATTTGCACCCACTTTAGGTTAATTTTCAAGAAACCCACCTTCGGTTTGGGTCTCTGAGGCCGGTCGTGGCAATAACCGTTTGCAACACGAGGGAGCCGGGCCCGTTACCACCCCGTGACCGAAGGAGCGCCTCCCGGGAGCGGATCCTGGCCGCCGTGCCCTCCGGCTGCCGCTGTGAGGCGGGCAGGGGCGCGTCGGGGGCAAGAACGGACGTAGGGGCCGCGAGGAGGAAAACCCACCCCGACTGACCGCCCGGGCGAAGCAAGCGGGACCNGGCCCGCTCCCCGCCACACCTGAGGGGAGGGGGCGACTTACATAAAGGTAGGAGCAACCCACCATGGCAACGGGCCCTGGTAGAGCACGGAGGCGTCAACAGGAGCGCGGCCGCGGGGAATGGGCCCGTGCCCGGGGTGCTGCCCTCCTGCTGAGGGAGAAAGGGTAAGTGTCGGCCTCGCCGGCTGGGACGAGAGACACGGTTTCCGTCCGGCGCTCGCCCCGCTCACCTGCGCTGCAGCCGACGGCGAGAAGAACCAGGCTCCGGCGGAGGACCGCCAGCCCGCGATGAGTGGGCGCGCGCGACAGGGCGGCGGGCCGGGGCGCATGCGCTGCGCCGCGGCGGGCGGGGCCGGGTGGGGCGGCTGGTGGGGGTCGTTGGAGGNNNTGGGGACTGTTGGGGGTCGTCAGGGGTCGGGGCGGGAGGTGGGGGTCGGCCCCGGGCGCTGTCCCGCTTCGGCGGCGTGTGGGGCTGGGCTTTCGCTATGTGGCTCCTTCGACGAAGCTTTTCCACCTTGGTCGTTCCACTTTGGGCCTGCGGCGTTAGGAGAACCCAGCACTTCTTCCACCCTAGAACCCGCGTCTGGGCGGATCCTGCGTTTTTACTTCTGGCGTCTCACGGGAGCCATGCTGCATTTGACGGGCAGGCGGTCGTTGCTGCGGGGGCTCCAGCGTGCTCCAGCACCTGTGGTTCCAGGGCCGCCCCATAAGGAACGTGTAGAGAAGGCAGCTGCAAGTGAGAGTTTTGCTGGTGTGAAGCGATGCGCTGGAAGGCAGGAGAGGAGAGGCCAGGAGACGAGAAGGCTTCGCAGGACAGAGGGAACGTGCGCTTCGTCGCTGTTTTAACAGTGGACCCCCAGCAGAGTTTGCTTTAGCTCAGGCAGTTTATGGTGGCTGCACAAAGCAGCTACTGCTGCAAGGGCAGGCTTTTGTGCAGTGTCACTGACATGAGTTGCTCTGGCCCTGTGTTGTTTCATCTTAAGACTGTGGAGAACCACAGAGGTCAGCAAGAGCCGATGGCTGTGCAGAGTGATTGATCCTTCCATGACAGTTCCACTCATTTATTGAGCAGCATATGAGAATAGTTACTCTTCTTGATATATACAGGTGGGCTCTGACTATTCTCTTTCCAGTAGAGAATGGCTTCTGTGAAAAAATTATTTTCCAAGCCAATTTAAAATTAAATTAGCATGTGAGTAAAGGCACGTGAGTGCTGCTGGAGCACATGCTAGACAGGCATCTATCCCAGAGCAGTTTCACAGTGAAAATGAGTCTCTTGGCTTGCTGTTCTCTCATAACCATGTTTCCCTTTTCTGGTTCAATGTCATGTACCAAAGCTTATCTTCTTTCCTCTTGGCACATAAAAAAGCTGTCTTTCAATGGGAAGCAGAGGCAGGCAAAACAATTCCCAAGGAATACCATCACCCAGTTCCCCTGAAGTCTGAACTAGTGCCATCTCCTAGGTAATACAGATCAGAGTGACTGCTTCAAATTTTGGAGGAACTGCTCTCAGTGAGTTTAGACAGAGCACCTATGACAGAGGGAGAGAGGCTGTACCAGCTCCTTCCTCCCCACCTATCCACCAGCTCTGGCCTATACCGTATATATATGTCTTGCACACTGCTGCCATACACCCATTTCAGTGCAGGAGTACATTTCCCATTACACTCCCCCAGATTTGTTTCACTCTCTTCATTTATAGTTCCTCTCTCTGCCTGTAGAGTAATAAGCATAAGCCTTGATATCATTTTGCTTAGAGCTTGAATTGAGAACTTGAAAAGAATTTGCTATGAATATTTTACTTGCTGTTATAATTGAAGAAAGCCCTTATTAAAGAAATACCTGACCTGGGAAGTATGGAATCTTCTTAAATAACTGTGTTGCACAAAAGCAAGAACAGCTAGCCAACTGAGAATGCCCTCTGCCTCCAGCCCCACAGCTAAATAGCTCAATAGTTTTTCCAGTTACATACCACAGAGTTGAAAGCTGAACTCATATGCTGCATGCCAAGTTCACCTCTGTAGATGTGCATAATAATTCTAGGATTTCCTTTTTTCCTGAATACAAGACAATTCTGCTGAAAAGCAGGAAGGTATTTTATAAATCCATGCTTATCTGAGAATGAGCAGCTGGAGGTTAACTGTTCCACTCAGGATACACATATACTGTGTTTAGGAGGAGATGCACATTTATTCTGGAGTTTTTAAAGGCAAAACACTGCTATTTGAGCTGGCCTGTTTGAGAAAGAACCATAACACTATCCACGGGAAAATGGGGATAATCATTATTATCTAAAATATAGCTATTTAATGGGTTTAGATTGTTATTCTCCCCCCTGCTGCCATGTAATTCATAGAGGCCAGAGGTGGTGAAAATTCAGTAGTAGACAGCTGAAATGATGGAATCCTCCCCCAAGTCCATCCATGAGTTTGAAAGGTACTAATCTGCATGTATGTGGCAGAGGCACTGCACATGAGCAGTTTCCAGAAGGCTGTGATCAGACAACCTGACCCATACAGAGAGACTTCTTGGTCAGAGGGTTGAGAAAGGGGCTTCCCAGTGGGCCTCAGGAATCACAGGCACACAGACAATGGTCTGATGGGAACAAGTTTGTCAAAGCTTTGTGTTTTGCAGTCTTCTCCTTGCCTTCTATTATAATGCATGCTTTTATTCTTTATTGGCCTTGTAGTTTCTACACCATATGTCAATGGCGTCCATCCTGGCAGCTACTTGGCTTCCCCAGACTGGTTCCCTTCAAGATGAAAGCTTGACACTGAAGAAGTTGTATGAAATCTTACCTCTTTCCTGAGATGAGCACCGGGGATTGGAGCAAGGTCATCACGCTGTTCTGTAAAAAGGTAGGAGGAATCAGTGGGCAGACTGCTATTCTAAATGAGAAACAAATGCCTTTGTGCTCTTACTTCTGGTTGGGGGAGGTAGTGATACTGCTTATAATGTGTTATGGCTTTCATCCAACACCCTTGGAAACCACTAAAAAGTCTCCCAGTAATAGTAAAAGACTTCAGTAACAGTTTGATCAGGTCTTCAACCCACAGAGACATCAATGTTTAGTTTTGCTGCCATTGGGGGTTTTGTCACAGTGCTCCACTCTTCCCTCAGATACATATATCTTCTAAATCCTTGCAAGTAGTGATTTACATGTGTGATTTATAATCTCTGATGACAGAAAGAGGTTATATTTTTGTGAACATGGAGAAATTTTGACACTGTATTCCTGGCAATCCACTATGACTGTTCTGGTAAATGCTTTTCCTCTGTTCTGTTAGTAAATATAACTTCTGTGATTGTGTTCTCTTTAAGTTTTGGGTTTAAAACTATACTGGCTCATTGAGTTAGCAATTGTAGAATCAGAAAATGTATTTTGAAAAATACAGTTTATATTTATAACATTGCACTACTCATGAATTACATTTTAGGAAATGGAAATATGATTAGTCTCTTATGTATTTAATCAAGTTTGTTCAGTCGTCTCCTTAGCTCTGCAACAATAGTTTAAGAACACAAGAGACTAGCCTATCATGCATGTTGGCAGTGAAAGGGGCCTCAGACTCCCAAGCTTTGGACTGTATCTGAAGTTAGGCAATATAGGGCCTATGCAAAACCTACTTTGTCTCCTTGCTGCAAAGGCTGACTTATTAAGCTGAGAAACACAACAAATTAAACCATAGATTCTTAAAGCTGGCCTTGATTGTCCCATATCTTTCTGCTGTCTTGTATCCAGGATTCATGCTAACAAACTAAGAAATAGTTTCCAACTGTGCCTAGTCAGGCAAGGTATAGAGACTTTTCATGTGACAGGGGTGCTTTGAGAACAGAAGTGCCCTCTGAAAAACTAAATTTGAAACATTGCTATTCCCTGCTAGTAACAATGATCAAAAAAAAAAATAAAAAAGAAGAAAGAAGCAAACATATGACTAAACAGCCAACTGTGAAAGCTTAAATATCTGTTGCTTTGTGATGGTTTTTTGTTGGGTTTTCTTTTCAAGTGTTACTCTTCAGGAGGAAAATATTATGTTTTCTTGGTCCAAAAAAGAAATCATGACCTGAAAGCTCAGAGACAGGACATAACCTTGAGTGAAAAGAATCTTTGATTGTTGAATGACTGTGGCTTTGTGTGGTAAGCTCAGTTAAATCATTTACATGTCAGATATGCCTTCAGAGTGAGATCCCGCAGAAACATAAATATCTACCTCGAGGAGGCTTCAGATACTTAATGCCAGATAGTTATATCTTGCCAAGGTGTCATTCATTGAGTATGGGTTTGCACAGTGTCACTTGGCATCATCCAGAGATCCTTGAGTTAGCTGCTGGACAAAGAACAATCCATTCCCCAAACATCTTACTGCAGAGCTGTACTAACACAACTGTATCACTGCCAGGCACCAAGGTAGCAGATAAGCATGGGACCATCTATATATTCAAAACATCTCTTTCTGAGTGCCTTTGACCTGTCACTGACGTAGCTCAGCATTGCACAGCATAGACTAACTAAAACTGCCTTTAGAGTTTTGAGAATCATGCTTTGATTGTCTGTGACCCCTATTATGTGTTTAAGAACTTGAGAGGATCTGTGCTTAATGTAACTGTATGCAGAGCATCCTAAGTTTCATGATCTCTGAGGCTGCAGATGTAAAGACAGTGTTGTATGTGACAGAGCAAGATTGAAACAATCCATGGCTTGAAAAATAACTATCTGAAAAATCTGTGCTAATGCTTTCTTATATATGGACCTGGGGTATACATGGACTTTTGTCATCCCACTAAAGGAGAATACAGCTCTGTTTGGCACATGCTGCTATTCCTTCCTTTTCATCTGTTCCTTGCTCCTGAGGAGAGAAACCATGAAGTGAACTACAGGCACTCCTGCCCCTAAATTGGTTACTGATTAACCATAAGGTTTAGGAACAAAATAATCCTTGTGAATCAGGTATTCTTTATGTAGAAAATGAACATATAAACAGTGAGTATAAACTACATTCATAAAATGTTGCACTTTTGAATGATTCTCAGCCACTCCTTCCTGATGTTGCATCTATTACAATTGACAGATATAAAGGCAGTATCCTTTACAAAGTATCTCCATAGTCCTGTGCAGAGATACTTGAATCTCAAGGAGCATAGTGTTAGCTGTAACTGTGCCTCTGTTCATTAGTGAGCTAATGTCAGATCGATTTCACTCTTACGTTCTTTGTCCTTCTGAGGCCAAAGTGTAGCTCATGCTCAGTACTGCACTAGTACTCTTTAGCTGCGATGATAACACTGATGATTAGGCTGTGCAGCCAGAGCTGGTGTTAACTGCACATGTGTGCTTTAAGGGTTTTGAGAACTGAGCTCCAGATAAATTTTTTTTTTTTTCTTCTCATTGTTTTGTGTATCAGTGAGACTTGAATCTTGTCTTTTGCCAGTATAATTTCGGTGTAACTACATGTAAATCACTAGATGAAAGTCAATGCAGACCACTGCCTCTGCATAATATTAAAAACAGTTATTACATGATCTTCAATTTTTCACCTCTCTTAAGAGTGCAGGTGTCAGTGCTATAAGGCTCGAAGAACTTCTTGTATACTATAATAGTAATAGGCCTGGGGAGGAGTGGCTGGAAAGCTGCTTGGTAGAAAGGGACTTGGGAGTGTTGATCGACAGCTGGCTGAACATAAGCCAGCAGTGTGCCCAGATGGCCAAGAAGGCCAATGTCATCCTGGCCTATATCAGGAATAATATGGCTAGCAGATCCAGGGAGGTGATTTTCACCACTGTACTTGACACTGGTGAGGCCGCATGTCAAGTACTGTGTTCAGTTTTGGGCCCCTCACCACAAGAAGGACATTGAGGTGCTGGAGTGTGTGCAGTGAAGGGCAACGAAGCTGGTGAAAGGTCTAGAGCATGAGTCTTATGAGGAGCCAAGGAGGGACTTGGGGGTGTTTAGCCTGGAGAAAAGGAGGCTCAGGGGAGACCTTATCACTCTCTACAACTACCAAAAAGGAGGTTGGAGAGAGATGAGGGTTGGCCTGTTCAACCAAGTATCAAGTGATAAGACAAGAGGAAATGGCCACAAGTTGTGCCAAGGGAAGTTTAGATTGGATATTAGGAAGAATTTCTTCACAGGAAAAGTTATTAGGCATTAGAACAGGTTGCCCAGGGCAGTGGTGGAGTCCCCATCCCTGCAGGTATTTAAAAGATGTATAGATGTAGTGCTTAGGGATATAGTTTATGAGGACTTGTTAGTGTTAGATTAATGATTGGACTCAATGATCTTAAAAGTCTTTTCCAATATAGACAATTTTGTGATTCTGTAATACTCCAGGTCAACTCTTCAAAAGAAACCAGCAGCATCTCATCATCAAAGCTGTGTGGCCATCAAAAGATTAGTGTAAGGTCCTGCTCAGTGTTTGTCTTTTTTTTTTTTTTTTTTCTCATTGGAGATTACTTTGTGATTAGCAAGTTGGTAGGTACTAGTGAACACGAGTGTCTGTGTTGTGCTTTAGGCCCAGCCAGTAACTGAGCACCATGTAGTTGCTCTCTCACTGTGTCCCAAACTTTGAAGATCCCAACCCTCATTGCTTTCAGTGTAGATTTTAACAATCCGTTGTATTGTTTGATTTTCCCAGAGGCTGGTGCATGATAGGGGATGTTATACACCCACTCAATGCAATGCTCTTTGGCCCACATGTCTGTGAGGTTGTTTTGGAAATTAGTCCCATTGTGCGACTCATTTCTTTCTAGGGTGCTGTACCGCCTTAAGACTTGCTCTTCATAGCCCAGGATGGTGTTCTGGGTGGTGTTGTGGGGCACTGAATATGTTTCCAGCCATTTGGTGGTTTCTTCCACCATGTGCTCATGGCTCTTGCCTTGGTGGGTCTGTGGGAGTGTGATAGACTCAATCTGACAGGCCTCTCTATATTTCAGCCATCATTCTCTGTACCACAGAGGCTTTAACTGCTTGGCTTGCTTGATAGCAGTGCATGTTTCACATTCATGGATAACCTGTGTGATAATGACCATGATCAGGTCCAATCCTCGACCTCAAGCCCATCTGTATGTTGCATATGTTCCTTGACAACCTGAGTTGTCATGGGCCCATGAAGCTATAAACAATTCACCCTTATGTTGCCAGTCCAAATCCATCTGAGCCACTTCAAGCTTAGCAGCCTGATCCACCCACTGGTTGTTCTGATGTTCTTCAGTGGCCCAACTTGGATACAGGGGCATCCACATGACGTACTTTCACAACCAGATTCTCTAGCCAAGCAGCAATATTTTGCCATAATTCAGCAGCCCAGATGAGTTTACCTCTGTGCTACCAGTTGCTCTGTTTCCACTGCTGTAACCACCCCCACAGGGCATATGTCACCATCAATGAGTCAGTGTAGAGATAGGGCACTGGCCACATTTCTCGCTCAGCAATAACTAAAGCCACCTGGATGACTTTCACCTCTGCAAACTGGCTCGATTCACCTTCTCCTTCAGCAGCTCCAGTGACTTGTCAAGTGGGACTCCACACAGCAGCCTTCCACCGTTGATATTTTCCCACAATGCGACAGGAGCCATCGGTGAACAGGGCATAATGCTTCTCCTCCTCTAGTAGCTTTTCACATGGTGGGACCTCCTCAGCACATGTCACTTCCTGCTCTGGCGACATCCCGAAATCTTTGCCCTCTGGCCAGTTTGTGATCACTTCCAAGATTTCTGGATATCCAGGTATTCGAGTCCATTGTGTTATCAGTGCAATCCACTTACTCCATGTGGCATCAGTTGCATGGTGTGTAGAAGAAACTCTCCCTTTGAACATTCAGCCTAGCACCGGCAACTGAGGTGTCAGGAGGAGCTGTATTTCAGTACTAACCACTTCCGAAGCAACTTGAACTCCTTCACATGTTGCCAATTTCTCTTTCTTCAGTTGGCTTCACATCCTTTGTATCCCTGATTCCAAAATCATAGAATGGCTTGGGTTGGGGTCCTAGGGCTTGGCCTCAGATGTCCCTGGGTGCTTTCTGCCAGAGACTCAAGGGGCATTCTTCCTGGCTGTAGTGTAGAGCACAGTTTTAACATCTTGTCCTGCCCAGACTGGCCCGAGGGCTGCTGCATGAACAATCTCCTGTTTTATTTGTTCCAAGGCTTGTCATTTCTCAGGGCCCCACTTAAAATCATTCTTCTGAAGTCTGAAATACCTTTATATAAAAACACAGTCACAATTGCTACTGGATTATTTTGGGGCCAGAGCATATCTACCTGTCGCAGTATCTGTTTAACTAGAATGTTCCCAAAAACCATTTTGATTGTGGTGGGTGTTTTGGAAAATGATCAGCTACCAGCTGTGAACATTAAAGGCAGAGAACACAGAAGGGAAATAGTTTAGATGAGAGCATCCTTCTCCTAGTAACACCTAGCTTGTTCGATAGATGTAAGCTTATTCATATTCTAATAGAGGTTTTGCAGTAAAACTGTGATCCTCTTAGTGGCGACCTCAAACTGTAGTTTAAGTACAGAAAGCAAGAGACCTGTTGGGAAAAGAGCAAAATGCATGGCCAGATACTAGATGTAGAATGAAAGAATCTGAAAGATTTAGGGGACCGAAAATTTGTCTTAGAATGAAATTTTGCAGACACTGTTTTACAACACTGTGAACAGCCAGTCATCTCAGAGTCTTAATTTCAGTGGAGCAGTGGGAAAAAACACAACAAAACAAGCAAACAAAAACCCTTTCATTGAACTACTGGGTTCAGGAAGTTCCGTGCATTTAGAAATCCATGCTGCCTAAATTTGCCTCTTTTTTTAGTGCGTACTGGAATTACCTGCAAGCATTAAAATACTATGAGAATGCCCCAATCATGAGTTTGGCAATCATGAGGCAGTGGCCTTAAGATTTACAGCCATGATTTTCACTTGAAAGTGGCCTAGGTTTGTGATAAGAAACACAATTTGGGATAATTCTCCTAGCATTCTGAGTAGGACTCAAGGACTTTGAAAAAATGTAGCAGAGTGAGTCTCCAAAGAAGTACTCTCAGATTTTGCTGAAGAGACAGATCAGGCTGAATTGCTGTGGGGAGCTTTAACCTGTGCTGTGAGAAATTCAGTAAGACTCAATGTGACCAAGATGAGCTGAAGCCGCTTAGAGACTCTTGAAAATTTTACCTGTCATGATGGAGACAGTAATCATGAATGCTGAATACTGTCATTGAATATTGTTGTTAAATGTTCTTTCCTCTAATAACAAGCCTTCCAAATTTCAGATCAGTCAGGTCTGCATATATAGTGGGCAAAGGGAAACCATCACAGCTGGTCCTTTTATTCAGTGTCAATTTGGGTAGTGTCCTAGGAAGGCTTCTGTGTCCGTAAACTTCCACTCCTCTTGCAAAGCAGATGTTCTCATTCACACTGGCAGCCCAGCAGCTCTGTACCCAGGGACACACTGCTGACACACTATGCCAGAGCATATGCTGCCAGACACGGATATGGGCCAAAACTACGTCAGGAACATACTAACACTTTGACAGTATGGATGACTGCAAAATAGTGCATGAGTATGGTTCCTGGCCATGTAGCTTACAAACACAGCTGCAGGGATTGTGGTACCAATAGTTCTCTTCATGCCCCCAGCACTGGAGAACAGAGACTCTGTTAGCTAGCATGGGAGTCACAGCAGTGGAATCTACACACTAGGTGCAGCAGATCAAAGAATACTTAATGCATGTGGCACATAACATCCCTGTGATGTCCTAACACTCCTGTGCTTTCTGAAAGTGGAACAGCTGCAATAGCTGGAGAAGGAGTTCCACAGACCTCTAGCCAATATCCTGCTGCTTTAGATGCACTGTTACTCATGTTGTCCG